>JANDJT010000228.1:23554091-23580083 GCA_024331685.1 Stegophilus panzeri
ACACTGAACCCCAAGTTGCTCCCGATGGCAAGTTAGCGCCTTGCATGGCAGCTCTACTACCATTGGTGTGTGTGTGTTTGAATGGGTGAATGAGACACAGTGTAAAGCGCTTTGGATAAAAGCGCTATATCAGTGCGCCATTTACTATTTATCTTAACCGCTGAACTACCACCTATCATATTTATAAGAACAAAGTCAAAATACATTCAAAGTGGATATATGCACTGTAATTAAATTTATATTAAATAACAAAAACAACAAACTGTCCAAATACTTATTTCCCCTCACAGTGGATAGATGCATACACTATATGGCCAAAATTTTTTGGACACCTCACCATCACACCCATGTGCTTTATAATAACCTCCACTCTTCTGAGAAGGCTTTCCACTAGATTTTGGAGCATGGCTGTGGGGATATGTGATCAATCAGCCACAAGAGCATTAGTGAGGTCAGGGACTGATGTTGGGCGAGGAGGCCTGAGGTGCAGTCAGTGTTCCAGTTCATCCCAAAGGTGTTCCAACCTTGGCAAACCCTATCTTCATGGAGCTCGCTTTGTGTACAGGGGCATTGCCATGCTGGAACAGGTTTAGGTCCCTTAGTTCTAGTCAAGGAAAATCGTAATGCTACAGCATACAGAGACATTCGAAACAGTGAATTGTCTGCTTCCAACTTTGTGCACTGGTTATGGGAATATAGTTGGCCATGTAGTGTAGATACACACACACACACACACACACACACACACACCACTACTTAATCTCATTTCCACCCATAAAGTCATAACTGGCAGATTCCCGAGGCAGCACTGGAAGTTAGATGAGATGATAAAGATGATATTTAATTTCTACTATTATTAAAATTTAATAACAGCCATATTTTGGGAAAGAGAAATAGATCTGATACAAGACAACACGGGGAACACATAGAGGTCAACGGTAGTACAACAAGGGTTAC
The DNA here is from genome assembly GCA_024331685.1 of Stegophilus panzeri. NCBI lineage: Eukaryota > Metazoa > Chordata > Actinopteri > Siluriformes > Trichomycteridae > Stegophilus > Stegophilus panzeri. Next base: position 23,555,049 of record JANDJT010000228.1, read on the forward strand.
TGGAGAAGCAAAAAATATTACCTCTAGCATCTCTGGTTATGATTATGATTGATGTCAAAGCCATGACATATCACGCTGCATCGATTTTTAAGAACTGTGACTGTCTGCTATCAGGTGTAAATCTAATAAATCTGATCGAGCTTGTCGGATGGGCTGATTATCCGAATGAATTTGGTGCTCGTGGTTATGTGAGGACACACACACTTGCAAATACTCTTTAAGGAGGGAATCTGAATGAAAAAGCACTGAAAACAAGGCAAAATGGATGGCTGCTGGAAATAGATCCAGTTTAGTGGATATGATCCTGTAATCATAGTGTAAGACTATGTGCTAAGACACGCGGAAAGCCAGTGAGTCGACAAGGTGCATAATAAAACGTTTGCACAACAAGGCCATTTTACCATGCACTGGAATGAACCCTTTACTGCATACGTACGGCAACAATTTAGCAACTACCCCACCCCCTACATTGTTTTTCAAATTTTTAAAAAATATTTTTGAACTAATTCAAGTAATACAAATCCAAATTCAGGTTTTTTTTTTAATGTTTTTTTTTTTTTTAATGCAAATGTAATAATTCGTGCAGTAGAGGGTTAATCAGTCATGACTTTTTAAACTTGCCCCATCATCACATTGATTCAAAATAACCAGACCTCACATGAGATTTAGAGTCACTGATAAATATTCATGTTGGTTCCACCCCATTTGGAATGACAACATTGTGATTAAAGTATTAACTCTCTAGGGCAGATGTCATCAGACGTATTCCTGGATGTTTAATCTGATAAACCATTTACCTTTATATGCACATGCATGAATGCTGCGCACGTGCACACGGACCATAAAAGGCAGGGAAATCACAACCATGTACCAAATGATCACAAAATGATCAATAAAAAAAATGACTTGTCATATGCATCATATGTATTATTAGTCTAATATTATTATTGTTAGTCCTTGTCAGACTGGAAAAAGAATCTAATTAACATTTCCTACACTCTACAATAAATTTTATTACGCAGATTGTTCAGTATTCAGCACCTTTGCACTGACCAGCCTGACTGTATGACCGTCTCTGTCTCGAGGCCACAGATGCCTGGCGGATTACAGAGTGGTAAGGACAGCTGATATAAATTAGCATCTCGACTATTTCTTTGTATTTTATTTGCAGGTTTCCATGGTAACCCAAGGTTTGCGGTGCCAAACAGCAGAGAGCCAGAATGTGAACATTCCCCTGAATTATGAGACTCCACCAAGAGTAAATGGATTCATGTAGCAACGTTTCCTTCCACTGATTACTAAAATCACGTTACAGGAAAGTTTGACACACTGCATTGGTTCACGTCTTGTACACGTCATCTGCCTGGTATAGCACATGTACCACATTCCTACAACGAATGACCTCATTAATGAACAGAGAAGGTGCTCTTTGAAGTGTGCTAACCTTAGAGAACATGAAAAGTGAATGCAGTATAAGAGCACACTGCCTGTCTTGTCCATATTAGAGTAGGACGGTATTATAAGTCACAAACATGCGCCATATTTTCATTTAAAACAAGTCAGGAATAAAACACAATGGAGTGCTTTATTCCTGTGTTTTATTCCTCTTCTGCTGCCTTCAAGTCAGAAATAACGTAATTATGAGGTGAGCACACTTGAAAGTTGCGGGCGTGTCAATAACGAAAAGTCATAACGGTTCATTTTGCATGTTAGCTGTTCAGTTTTTCATTTTCTTTCAGCCAGGCTGAATGAACATCTTGTCGTCAATGAAAAATAAATGAAGTAAAAACAACTGAATTGTTTCTTACGCCGTCCCATTTTTTCCGACCAAAACCACTCGAACACACGCCACATTGTAATTGTCACCTACGAACTTCTGAGGAGGACTCGAAGGCAGAATTATATCACAGAATGCTAAGTATTTTTATTTATTAAAGATCATACTTTTTATCTGTTTATAGTTGCATCTAATGTTGTGGAACGTTCTCTAACCACTTAGTTCCTGTTATCACTTATGTTATAATAACTATGAATAGCTATAAATCAGTTTCTATAAATCAGAAAGCCTCAGTTTTTCTTCCTTTTAATAAGACAAACAAACAAAAAACCACATCTTATCATGTTAATGAGAAACCACTGTCCTGAAAACCTGGTACGTGTTAGAAAACTTAAAGGAACAGATTTACCTTTGACTGTTACAAAGTGCTGACACTGGAGACTCCTCACATATCAACAATGATATTTTCTCTGTTAAACAACAAACACTTTTTAAAAATCGGTTTATTAGATTATGTTGATCGCAGGGCATACAAGTTCCTGTGAATGAGCTGTTACTATAGAAATGTTAACGTGTTAGAAATGCATTCAGTGCAGCTCTTGCATTATTTCTGAATGATGATAGGTAGCGAAGCAGAACTGGTCTAAATACATGTTTTTCTGGGTTTTGCTTTGTATAGTACAGGGTGTCCCAAAAGCCTCCATACATATGGGACTGTGTTCGCCAGCACCACGTCGATTGTGCCTTCGTCAGCGGATGTTGGTGGACGTCCACTTCTCAGTCTTTTTCAATTTGTTAACAAGTTTGGCAACAGTGTCGTGTGGTATGTTTCCTGTTTCCTGCGACAGCTTCCTGATCCAGCCATGAGAATGATTTCAATACGTTCTTCGTTTGTCAAAGGCATTCTTAAAGGCTATCTGGGGGAAAATATATATATATATGTGTGTGTGTGTGTGTGTGTATATATATGTGTATGTATGTATATGTATGTATATATATATATATATATATATATATATATATATATATGCGCGCACACACACACTTGTGTATATTGCTAAAAAGTGTTAATTTCCCTTATATATGGTGACTTGGGACACCCTGTATTATTATTATTATTATTATTATTATTATTATAATTGTTAATTGTATTTAATTTTTTTTTACAGACAATGTGAAATTGAAATCATGACGAATTTCTTCCATAATGTGAAAACATTGAGAGGCTGGCAAAAGCAAAAAAACAACAACAGAAAAATACGTATGACTTAGGAAATAACCTAAATAGGTCAGTTTGGATTTGAAGGTACTTTAAATAGTAGTTTAGTCTGCTCTGGGTTATAAATATTGTAATATACGTGTCAAAAGTGATTTCATGATCATTACACACTCATTATTTCTGTATCACGGCATCCAATGACATAATTAACATCACTATTACGTTTAAGAAAACTCCCACCATACAGCCACCTTAACACATACTCAGGACAAACGGCAACAACATGTCCGTTGAAAACCCCAAACCACTAGCTTGACAACTGAATTTGTTTGCATATTTGTTTGTGAATGCAGGCCAACTTAATGGCCTTTCTACAGTGACTCAATGTTGTCATGGAAGTTGGAATTCAACATGCAGCCGTGTCCTAATGTGCCCACCGAATGGACCCGTTTCGGCAGACGTGAGACGTTTAATCATCATTTCCACTTTGACAGCATGTCAGTAAACAGCAGTGCTCTTTATTTGCCTTCTCCCCCAAATCACTGAAAGGAAATAGTGATCTAAACTAGAAAGACGCCACTGGGGTTGTCTTTACCGCTGTAATCGTAAGTATGTAACACACTGGAACTGTGGTTTTTGAGAAAGTGTGAATATTACAAAGGGCCTGCGAGTTCCTGCTACAGTGGAAGGAAGTGCGTCACCAACACATGGCTGACTTGAGAAAAAAAAAAAAAAAAACAGAGTGGTGGAACGGTGTGCGGTGGCTACTTCTACACAGCACAGGAGTACGATGGAAGAACTGAACGAATGGAGGAGAAAGAAGAGAGGTGGGGGGACTACAAACCAGGGCAGAAAAGTGTCAGCCCCACTATTTTAGCGACAGGGGTCTTCCCGTAATTTGGCACATTTGGTCAAGGGAACTATGACCCATCACATTCTGAGAGTGAAGCGGAGGAAAGAAACAGGGGCAACAACACTCCTTCGTTCACTGTTTATTTCCTCTTCAGCTCCTTGAAGTTGTTATTCAGCGCAGGCATACAACGCAAAGGGGAAGTTTGTTTCCAGCTGCCGGCATCGTTGTTCCAAAAGATTTATAAGAATTAAAAACGGGATGGGGGTGTGTGCTTTGTATTGTGGAATGCTAATGGATTTGTTCTAAACACTCTCTGATCTGATAAGGTTCCTGTAATGTCATCTGCATCCCGTCTCTGAGACCGTATAGCACACACAGCTGGAACGCAAAGTTACATAAATTGGAAGGACACACAAAGGTACAAGGTTCACTGTTGAGAGAGGGGTGTTGGAATTGAGGTCACTGTCATGTTAGTTTCTCTTTTGAAAGCAAGAAGCACATTAATACATAAATTTAAAAAATGCAGTGCATAAATGTATAGAAATAAAATGCATATACAGTTGTTTTTTTCTCCAATGCTGAATACTTACAGGGCGTAGTTAGAAGCTGACAAAATCTTCTGTATGTCAATTTTCTATATCTGAACAATATACATATCACATTAAATTCAAATGATGTTTTTAATCTGTTTAATAAATGCATATTTCTGCCAATTTTTTTCTTTGTTTTGAACATTCTAGGCATAAGATTTGACTTTAAAAACCATATAATTACAGGTTATAGTATAGAAATAAAATGTTTAAAACATAAATGTCAAAAATACAGATTTCATGTAAATAAGGCCAAAGGTGAAGCATCTGGGATTCTCATGGAGAAGTAAAAACTTTCAGCATCTAGCCAATCACAATCATCTACCATGCTCATGTCCATGGAGTAAAGGGAAGATATATAGAGTCAAAAAAAAGTTAAAACATAAGATAACAGATTTCTATTGAAATCGCTAAATTCCTATTTCTAAGCAGCTAACTTTCGCTATTAGTTGCTAATGTTGCCAGCAAGTTAATGTTAGCGTCGGCTAATTAGCTTGAACGATACATAAATACTTATGCTGGCTATATACCAATCATCAAGTGTTTAACCTAACTGTAGAAAGCTACTGTAGCTACCCAAGTTGAACCTAAAAACATTTTTATTTACTTGACCACTCTGACCCCTTGGAGTCTCAAATGCTTCACCTAATGTACCTAAAATTTGTATTTTTGAGATTTGATTTTTGGAGATTTCTATTTAGGGTTCTTCTTTTTTTTTCCCTTTTAATCTAAAAACCATCATTTCACCAGTAATTTCAAGATAACATCAAAACAAAAGAAAAAACACTGGAAAAGTGTTCATTTATTAAATACACATGACATGTACAGTCCCCTCTGAAACTATTGGAACAGCAAGACCAAGTCATTTGTTTGTGCTTTACACCAAAGATATTTGGGTTTGAGATCAAAACATGGATATGAGACAAGTTATGTTAAACAACATAAAACATTTTGTATCAGACCACCCAATTTTTAGGCAAGCAAAAGAATAGGAACAGATAAGTCTTATAAATAACAATATTTAGTTGCATATCCCTTGCTAGCAATAACTGCATCAAGCCTGTGACTCACTGACTTCACCAAATTGTTGATTTCTTCTTCTGTGATGTTTTTCCAGGCTTTTACCACAGCCTCTTTTCAGTTGTTGTTTGTTTTGGGGAGTTTTTTTCCCTTCGGTCTCCTCTTCAGGAGGTGAAATGCTGCTCAGTTGGGTTAAGGTCTGGTGATTGACTTGGCCAGTCTAAAACCTTCCACTTTTTCCACCTGATAAAGTTCTTTGTTGAGTTGGCAGTGTGTTTTTGATCATTGTCTTGCTGCATGATAAAGTTCCTCCCGATTAATTAGATTTTTCTGTAAACTGGCAGACAATGTTGCTGTAAACTTCTGAATTCATTCTGTTGCTACCATTATGAGTTTGCATCATCAATAAAGATTAGTGAGCCTGTTCCAGAAGCAGCCATGCAAGCCCAAGCTGTGACACTACCTTCACCATGCTTCACAGATGAGCTTGTATGTTTTGGATCGTGAGCAGATCCTTTCTTTCTCCACACTTTGGCCTTTCCATCACTTTGGTAGCGGTTCATCTTGATTCCAGAACTTTTGTGGCTCATTTGTGTATTCCTTTGAAAATTCCAATCTGGCTGAGTGGATTGCATCTTGTGGTATGTCGTCTATATTTCTGCTCTTGAAGTCTTCGAACAGTGGATTGTGATACCTTCACCCCTGCCCTATGAAGTTTGTTGGTGATGTCACTGACTGGTTTTTTTGGGGTTTTTCTTCACAGCTCTCACAATGTTTCTGTCATCAACTGCTGTTGTTTCCTTGGCCGACCTGTTCCATATCTGGTTGTTAGTACACCAGTGGTTTCTTTCTTTTTCAGGATGTTCCAAATTGTTGTATTGGCTATGCCCAACGTTTGTGCAATGGCTCTGATAAAATTTTCCCTCTTTTCTTAGCTTCAAAATGGCTTGTTTTTCTCCCATAAACAGCTCTCTGATCTTCATGTTGGTTTATCCTTTTTTTTAAATAAAAAAAAAACAAACAACAAATGCAGTCTTCACCTAACCTAGGGCTCAGACCAAGAGTAGACATTCAGCGCTATTCATTCTTTAAACAATCAGTCTAACAGAGCACGCCTAGGCAGCAAGAAACATCCATCAGTCAAATGTTCCAATATTTTTGATCACTTGAAAAAATGGGTGGGTTGAAACAAAATGTGTCATGTTCTAAGTTGTTTAACACATCTAGGTGTAAATATCAGGAAGTGAAAGCTGAAATTCTGATCTGTCATCTCATATTTATCTTTTGATCTCAAACCCAAATGTCTTCAAGTAACAGTGTCCTATTTTCAACCTCTTACCCAGAAAACAGGAAGGTTGAAAAGAAATAGTAGGGCACCTAAGATTACTTCATTAAGACGCCTTTTCCTGTTCTACATTGTGAAGGTACGTATTTAGGTTAGAAATGGAGACATGCTGAAGACCAAAGCACAGCCTGTACTCCTCTAGTGTCCATTCCTTATGGCTGAATGGAGGCTTAATGCACGTGTGCACATGTGGAAAATCTAATTAGGCTGCCGAAAGGGATTTTAGTGACAAACAAAGAATGACCATCACCTGACTGGGCATCTACTGCTCACTCCAACGCAGTCCTCACGGGTATGACAACCATGTCAAATAAGCCATGCGCAGAGATCAACTTGTGCTCTGATCAAGTGTCTGAACCAATCTAACAAGTACACACTTAGAAAATGTAGAACCCGTAATGGTTCTTTGCCTTTCCATGGTGCAGAAACCCATTATACATGTAGGTTCTGTGTAGAATAATACTTCCTTATCAGGAAGGATTCCACTGAACTCTTTGTTTTGGAAGCTATTCAAGAAATGAGCTTCTTACCATTAGCTATAGCTTCTGTTGAGAATTTATCACTGACTGCAAAAGAAAGAACATCAAAAGATTTTGATAGGACTATATTTGGTTCTAGCGACATCAATGCTATTCAAGTATCAGTCAGAATTCATACCACACCGCTAATTCACAACAAGCACAGAAACGATGACTTCTACTGTACCCGCTCACTCTTTTCCCCCCAAAAAAGGAATGAAAATTAGCTGAGAGGCTGCACTTCCATCGATATAATCACGATCTACAGCTAGTACTGTGAAAAGGTAGGTAAGCTTAACGCATTTTCATAATACTCATTACATACACGTGAACACTTGAAAAAGCCAAGACTGATAATGTTTCTTGTGTTTCTATGATAAAATCTCATGGCATTATAAATGGAAAAATACGATAACGGTAATCTGATCTTGCCAAGCTTCACCAGCAAAACTCACAATCCTAAATAGTTAATAGGCCACTCAACTCCGAGTTAAATGAAAGGTCAGTGATACAAATTTGAATCCATTTTGCTACGATATGCACACTGTTTCTTACATTAGCTCGAAAGGAGAAGTAGCAGTGGAGTGCTTTATTTTTAAAAAGTATTTTTTTAATGAGAGATCTTTAGTATAACAGATTTTTTTTTAAATTAAAAACCGTACTGACAAACTGCTTAATGAGGCCTGAAATAACCCTTTTTATGTTTACACTGTATGTCTTAGTACTGAACAACAGTGTTTGTTCCACCCATGTCCCAAGCACACTGTAGAATCTAGCATAGAAAAATAATCTTTCATAATACCTTTGACGCTGAACTTAGCCATGGTAGGAATGAACACATGAACACGGCACAATGAGGTATTCTGCAGCCTTTATAATATTTTTCCTTGTGGATGAGTATCTCATCTGTTAGCAAATGACAGTGTGTTGCACAAATTCAAAGTGAACATCAGGGGGTCCATGAGATTTTTTTTTTGAGTGTATTTAACTATCAATGGCTTCTAATAGAAAACCAGAACTGTTTCGGCGTTGTGATAGATCTGCAGCCTATTGTGCTATAGCTATAATTACACACTCATACACGCATTCACATCTAGAGGGAATCTAGCTAATCATTTATGTCAAACGCCATAAATGTAGCTACAGGCTTGTTTTTGGGAGATAGAATTAAACCAGAGTACCAGGTGGAAACCCACACCGAGAGGTGAACCAAAATACTACTATCTGCTTCAGTATCTGTATTTGTTTAGTGCTTCGAATATTCGTATCTATAATTCGTAACCTCAGCTAGCCTCATGCGATTATTATTTTTTGTTTGTACCTGTAGCAAGATTTTCCTACAAACTTGGTTGCTTCTGACGCCCGAGTGGTGCAACAGGAAAGTGTTCGCCCTGTCGTTGGGAGATTGTGATCTCCCCAGCCGTGGCCATCCATGGCCGGGAGTTTAGAAGGGCAAAATTAGCCGTGCTCTCGGGGTCGGAGGGATGGCATACTCTCTCTCCCCTGTCAATCACAGCCACACTAGCTAGTCGTGGGTGTCGGCAAGTTCATGTATGTGGAAATGATTTTAGCGCTGCAAGTCGCTAGTCGCTGTACTGTGAAGTCGCCAGTAGGCGTTCCTGCTACTGGTTGCCATAGTAACATGGGTGGCTAAACTTGCATTCCGATTTTGACAACAAACCAGTTTTCTTGCCGCTAAGATTAAACATTCTGGAAGGAGAGCGATTGTATATAAAATTCACCAGTGTAAGTATCCGTCACATCCTACGAGATGACGGAGAAACCGCGTGCGCTCTTTGCCATTGCGGCCATCTATCTAAAAGCATGAGAGACAATTTGCTTAGCTGATCTTATGGCCTTAGTGCGTTTAAAGCAAAATAATAATAATGATGAAACACACTCACTTTTTGTTGCAATCGAGCAAAATCCTGGGGTAGCTCCTATCTCTGTAAGTGAGCGTCACCATCAAGGTATCATTCACTATCTGTTGCGATAGTTGACCACGACCTCCATGTTTCCTGGGTGAAGTGTCCGGCTTGGCGCTGCTCGGTCCTGGGCGCCGAAGCAGCGCCTAGCTGGACACTTCACCCAAGATAGGAGCAACATTGGGATTTTGCTTAATTCCAACAAAAAGTGAGTATGTTTCATTATTATTATTATTTTGCTTTAAACGCACTTACACTATAAGCTAAGTTAAGCTAATTGGCGATTGCCACAATGGCGCTACTTCTGCTAGCAAGCACGGGAGGCTACTAACTGCGTGCGTTCTACTGTCTTCGCTCCCATTGGCAGTCGCTGCACCAAGTCCCTCCAAATTTGCATAGTTAAACCTTTCTCAACTTTGTCATGTCACTGGACACGCCCACATCTAGTCACCAACGGTTGCTGTCACCGGAAGTCGCCAGCTCTCATTGAAAATTAACAGTCTCTGGTCGTTTTGTCGCTCCAAGTCGCACTTTTAGAGTGGCTTACGCTTCCCTGTGATGCAACATGTGTCTTGGAGGAAGCACGAGTTAGCCGATATCCATCATGTAATAGAGGAGAGCTGACAAGGTGGGAGAGAGCTGGCAGGTGAGAGGGAGCTGACTGGTGACCAAATTGGGGCAGAAAATGGGGAAAATCGATTTCCCAAAATATAAACAAACTAGAAGCCTAACGTAAACCAGCATGACCCTGATCAGGCAGTTACTAAGGATAAATAAATGCTATAAACACAGCAACTCAAGTTGATGTTAATGAACATGGACTTGCTTCGTCCCATGAGCTTCATCTTCATCAGACTGTTGCCTGCACGAGAGGAAAAACCTCAAGCTTGAGTAACTTTATGTCCCGTTGCATAGCATCCTACTCATATCTGTATTTGTATCTGTTTACAACACAATCTGTTCATTCTGAATAAAAGTATTCTCATTTGGTTACATTCCTACCATACAGACATGCGGAATAAAGATCTTACAGCAGTGTGCCTCAGAGCTTAATTACAGGACTCATTAAGTTTTACTGATACTTCAATAAATGGTTGTAGGCTAAAATCTCATTAAAAAAAAACCCAGGCTTGATATTTGTTCCTTCCCCTGTGGATAAGGTTACTATTTTTGTCCCTTAGATTAGGTGAAGCATATCTGTTAGATATTAAAAAATTATGGGCAAATAGTACTGCAGAGTGATAAATGGCTTCATACTGTATATTATACTAAACCCTCACTTTGAACTAGAAAAATAAAAAAAAGCATTATCCAGAGTTCTAAACATATGGGAGACGGTAAACAGAAGCCCCTGGCCTCCTGATCCTCTGTATGTAGCTGTCACTCTGAAGTGTGTCACTCTACCTGACAGGTCTCCCAGTAAGACATGCCATCAGAAGTGGTCTCTGACCTTGATAGTTTCCCAGCATGCACTGCTTAATCTATACTGACAGACAGTAACGCCGGGAGCCAGCAACAAGAACGTTTACATATACGAGGAATGAGATCATATGGATGTGACTGTCGAGTGGAGATGGTAAGAAAGAAGGAAAGGTAGAGGAAACCGAAGAAGAAAAAGGTGTTGAACGCTCAAATGATTGGTAATGCATAAGATTGGGACTCTGATATCAAAGATCTACAGTGAGTTGCATTGTCTGGTTATGTAGTATATGGAAATGTAAACGTCGAAACATTAGATAAAGCAGTAAAATGCTAATGAGATTATGAGGAAGAATCATGAACTCATATTCAGAGGAGGGAACAGTGGCTTTATCAGTGGTTTGGAGATGGTCCATCCAAAATGATGATGAATTGCCAATTCTGTTGGGGGGGGGAAAAAAAAAACATGAACGGCAAAGCCTCTGTGCCAGGACTGAAACACCTGAGGGCTGTGCTCATCCAAATCCGTGACAGGTTTGAATCAAATGCTGATTACAGCCTAGAGGAAGATGGTGAAAAAAACAAACAAACAAAAAAAAAAAAACAACAACTCAGCATCGTGTCAACCGCTAATCAGAAACGAACTATTAAAAAACCCCATACAGAATGAGTGGGCGAAACCTGGTAGCACCAAATGCAGACTGATTTTGATCCACTTATGGGGTTTTCTCCTGCCTTTTGATGCGTGACCACAATTAGCGTTTTGACAGTGGATGTTACAATCAACCAAGAGGAAAAACCTTTCATATTGATTAAAAAAATATGTGCAACATCCGCATGTCATGGAATGAGGAAGAAGAAGAAGAAAAAACCAACCCACAGCATTAATTCTCTCATTTTCACAGCGTCTTGGAGGCCATTTTTCCCGGCTCACAGATCAAACGAGTTGCAATAAAAGTCCTCAAATCCCCTCCCTCCTTCCCACTCTCTCCCAAATTAGCTAAGCCTCTCAGCTCCATCATCACAAACACGGTTCATGTCTACGAGCCCGGTCCTGTCAAAAACTGATCCCCAATCCTCCACTCCAGCATGCTGAGGAAAAGGAAGAAAAACCCTCACTCTGAATTTACAGGACGTCCAAGTTACTAGGACAGGAAAGTTTTGTGATCCTCCCCAACCCTAGAATGGTAACTTCAGTAACTTTTGTCCTTATGCATTTCATTACTGTGAGTAAAGTATGACCAATAACAGTAATGTAAAAAAAAAAAAAAACCCAAAAAATAAAACAGGCGTGACAGCTTGGGGATGTCTGCAGGAGTAAACAAATGAAGGCGGCTGCCGTTCCTTCGACTTCACAGCCGCACTGACATATCCAGGCCTGTGTGACGTTCCCCATTTCGCTCCAGTTATCTCCTGTATGTAGCGCTGCCCTCGCTGCTTAGCATCTTCAGGGACAAAAGCAAATTTAATATGGCAGTAAGGATTCTTAATCAGTTCCCTTCTCTTACTCTACACACACACACACACACACACACACACACACATATATATATATATATATTTCTCTTTTTAAGTTTGGAGCTCTAACTTAAGTTTGAAGTTGATGAATGTGGCAAAGCTGTCAGTGGGGGTCGTAAAGTTCGTTGCAGTTTTGCTCTGCTCTGTGACTTTCCTTGCAGGCTGTTTCAGTTCATTTTTCATTTTTATTTATTTAAATCTCCGAAAGCACACTGCGCACAAGCAGTCGGTTTACAGTCGGCGCCGAGAACAGTGAGACATAAACAGAAAAAGGAAACATTGCAATGGGGCACATCATAAAATATTTCAAATAGTCCAGTGTAATAGGTATATCCTCCACTACAAGTTCAACCGTCTTTCGGATGAGACGCTAAACCGAGGTCTTGACTCTCTGTGGTCATTAAAAAACCCAGAACACTTATCGTAAAAGAGTAGGGGTATAACCCTGTGGTCCTGGCGAAATTCCCCCATTGGCCCTTCTCTATCATGGCGTAAAAATCCCCATCTCTGAATTGGCCACATCACTCTCTCCTCTCCACTAATAGCTGGTGTGTGGAGGGAGTTCTGGTGCACTATGGCTGCCGTCACATCATCCAGGTGGATGCTACATGGTATGGTGGTTGAGGAGATCCCCCCCCATACTATGTAAAGCGCTTTGAGTGTCTAGAAAAGCTCTATATAAATGTAACTGTAAAAAAAGGGCTGTGTTCAGAGTCGAGGTATGATATTAGTGCAAGGAAATGAAGTCTTCTGATAGTTTGATAACCACAATATGTCACGATGAAATGTACAGTCTTATTTTTTTCCCACATGCAGGACATTCAGAGGAGAGAGTAACTTAATTGGAGATATTTGCTTATCTGAAAGACCGAATGTTTATGCATAAGATTACGAACACCACCTAAAGCATAGCAGATGAGTGCTTGGTCAGCTTATCCTTTAAACTGTGGGCATGTTTTCATCATTGGCATTATCGTCTTCTCAATCATATGTTTCATTTTTAAATAGTCTCTGGCTTTTATGTTGCATCAGATTACATTTGAAAACAAAGAAACGCCCCCCCGCTATATCCTTTTTCAGCCCGTACTTTTCTGCCTTAAAGGCAATTAGATGCTACTGAAAAGCCCAGTCTTAGATGCTTCTACTCAAGAAAAATCTGGCAACCTTGGAGGCGTAAACTACACAATTTGCCTATCCTAAACAAGCCACCCAGATAATTACTTAACCACCTGCGTAATCTGATTATGAATACAAGAAACTTTCCTGCATAAATAAAGATAGACTTTTGGGACTAAAGTCTGTAATGCTTACTGAATATGCAGATTATGTGGAACATGGCATCTCAAAGTGCTCCCCATGTCAGACTAAACCCGCGCCGAGGTACTGCCCTTCCTAGGCAATTTATAAATGATCACTATATAAACAAACATTTCAGTTTGCTTACACTGAGAGAAGCCTGTCTCATGTTTCTCTTTGAACCAATGATGATGAGGATATGATGAGAGTATTAATGAACCTGAGAGCTGCATCATTAACAGCTTGAAGAGGTTTCAGTAGAGAAGGCAGCCTGCCTGTAAATGACATCTCCATAATCAAGAACTGGAGAGGAACGGAGCATCTGAATTTCGGAGAAAAGGGGGAAGTGGTGGCTTGGCGGTTAAGGCTCTGGAGTACTGATCGGAAGTTCGGGGCTTCAAGCCCCAGCATTGCCAAGCTGCCACTGTCAGGCCCTTGAGCAAGGCCCTTAACCCTCTCTGCTCCAGGGGCGCTGTATCATGGCTGACCCTGCACTCTGACACCATGTCCTGACATGCTGGGATATACAAAGAAAAGAATTTCACTGTGCATATGCATATGTGACCAATAAAGACTCATTATCATGGTCCTGCTTTAGACATCAGCCTAGGAGTGTTTGTCTCTCAGGAAACTCTGAGATCTCCGAGGCAAGTAAATATAGTTCAGGTAGGCACCTTCACCTCTTCACACGAAAGTTATTTTCACATCCGTACTTGGGAAATATCCTGCACCTCATCTCAAAACTTAGCTCTCTATCTTACTACGCCCCAGTCTTCTACAGGCCAATTCACTGGCTCCGTATGATAATGCCACGGCAATTAATGAACCCAAGCATCGTTTAAATTTCCAAGCTCCTTATTTTCTTCGGCCTGCTGCCATCGAGATGCTTTAAACAAGGCAGGATTAGTGGATTAAGCGTATTAACAGCTAAGTTGGCAGGCAGGGTCTCTGTACTAAAAGTAGAGAGCATGAAGGGGAAAACGCGTCTTCTAAAAACAAGCTTCAAACAACTACACCTCATTTTAGGGCCAGTAATCTGACTCGCTACTGACAGATAGGTGCTTGAATATGAGAGCCCGTCCCACACAGATAAAAGTAAGTAACAACGTAATTAAACAGAACTCGGATCGCAATGACTCGATATTTCAGATAGGAATTAAATAAAGGGGAAATAAAGCTCCAGCGATGCCTCAAATCTCACATACGAACCAAGCATGCTGTCTCCAACTTTTGCAACAATGAAGGCCAGAAGGCTAAATTGGGATCAGATTGAGAAACGTTATTACACAAAGCATGGAAAGCAGAAACAGGCTAAAAGAGCACTGCCTTTAATTCTTCTATTAAGAGACTTGATTACATGAAATGCCCCACATACATTCGCCCCGTAGTTCCCAATTAAACACGACAGTTCCTGCATTACGAACAATAAATATAGTAATAGGCTGAGCCTTGGGCTAACACAGACTCCTGACAATGACCTCCGTGCTTAATGATGACAGCACACACTCGCTCTCGTTCTATGCTTCTTTCTCTTCACTCCCTGGCTGCTTTTTCTCCCACACGTTCCCTCTTGTGTCACACACACACACACACACACACACACACACACACACACACACACATTCCTCCACTAGTGTTCACACAAGTTCACACGTTGCAGGAGCATTTATCAGTATTACTGCTGTCGAGACCTCTGAAATTGTCAAACAAGATCAGAAGCAGTGATGTTCAACAACGGGTGCAAATAACGCCATGTCATAGTTAATACAAATGCTCTCAGTTCAAATTGAACAAAAATGCACCCACCCAACACCTCCACCCTCACAGAAACATACACTGCTTTATTAAAAAACAAAAAAAAATGATGTGTTATTGAGCAAATTGACACACTCATACTTTGGATTTTTTTTTTTAAAGAATTATTTGGACAGTGTCCTTGTGGTCCAATGCTCTGCTACTTAATGGAGTACTGAGCTAATTTCTTTTAGTTTTTGTTTTAAAAAAGGCTTATTTTTATGGGTAGAAGTGTACTACTATAGGCACAGTCTTGCCTTTAACCCAGCCTTGTATTCATGGTGTTGCTGTATGTAGTATCAATTGGATATGGTTCTTCAGGTGAAAAGGAAAGAAAAAGAAAAAAAAGAAACCTTCCCTCAAGACATATGGTCATATAAGATGAAATGAAGGCCAGTGCTGCCATGGCTGCTGAGGAGAAAATGGAATTTGTTCTGTTAATGACAAATCTCTATCAGCTTTAAGATCTAGAAAGTGACTTTTACTTGGGTAAATGGAAAGGTTAGGCTATTACATTAGGGAATATTGAGCCTAGTCAGCCATTTTGGTTCATATTAGCTAAAGGTAGCTATTTTTCATTCATTCATCTTCAGTAAGTATTCCTGTCCCTGCAGGAATCGCAGAAATAAACGCAAAATCAAACAAAATCTGCAATACTCAGAGGAGCTTGCCATTTTTTAACATTTCCGCAGATTTTCCACCGATTTGGGCCAAGACACGTCGTATGACGTCATCACAACGCGTCAAACATGAGTACAGCTGAAAGGTGTCATTTACCAACAAACATCACTGCAAAAGACAATTGCAATTCGCAAATTTTGAAAAAACCTGTAGCAAAATCAAGCATTTTAGCCGCAACAATTACAAGAAAAAAAAACAACAACAACAAAAAAAAAAGACCTAAGTAAAATCCTGTATGGACTAATCCTAACCCTATCCTGGTGAGGGTCATGGTATATCCAGAGCAAATCCTGGGAACACTGGGTGCGAAGACAGAAATACATCCTGGATTTAGAGTGGACAATCCATTTATCAATCAGAGTGTTTTTTGGGAGCTGTGAGGAAACCAGAGCAACATGGTGACACAGCTGAGTAGGGTTGACACCACACAGCTCTAGGTTCGATCTGAGCTCAGGTGTCTGTGTGGAGTTTCAAACATTCTCCCTGTGGCAATCTGGGTTTCTTCCGAGTTCACCGGTTTCCTCCCACCTCCCAAAAAACATGCTGGTAGGTGGATTGGATATACTAAACTGCCCCTATGTGTGAATGAGTGTGTGAATGAGTGTGCGTATGGTACCCTTCAATGGACTGCTCTCCCATTCAATGTTCACTCCCAGTGTTCTCTAGATTCACCATGTCCCTGACCAGGATAAAGCAGTTACTGAAGATGAATGTATATAAGAAAACCAAAGAACCCAGAGGAAACCCACAGAAACACAGGATTAACCCGAGCTCAGGATCGAACCAGGGACCCTGGATCTGTGAGGTTGCAATGCTGCTATCTACTTTGAAACTCAATCCAAAGCCATGCCCCATAAACATTCTGAAGCTACAACTAGAGAATGAGCTTTATGAATTGTCAGCTAACGTGATTGGCAGGTAAATCGACAACCCCTTATCCTGATTGGCTGGATGTTGGTGGTCCATCTCTTTTTTTCTTGTTTAGAGAGAGATTCTGACATACTACAGAGACTGGGTTTTCCTCTAGACAGATATTATACTGAGAACTGTTCCTTTGTGTTAAATATTACAAAGATGTGTAAATATCTTTGTATAGCTTCGGATATTTTACTCATAACAGAAAATGAGTCAGAGAAACCTATAGATCCGGCAGCCCTTGAGCAACAGAGCTGAGTACCTCAACCATGGTGCCATAATTACTCACCATTACCTGTTCCACTATGAAAGGGAAACAGAGAAGGGGATGCCATGAAAGCCATGCAGGACTGGAAACACCATGGTTTCATTGAGGCTGCTGAGATTGGCTCTTTCGTGTGGACTACATGGGAGATGATGATGGGTTGATAAGTTAGTGGGTAAAGCACTCAACACCTCATTACAGAAAATTACTGGTGTAATTCGGGATTCAGGAACATGGAGCTGGCATAGGTCAGGCCATAATACTAAAAAAAAAAAAAAAGGTTTTAAGACTAAGACTGCACTTTAATGCTGAATTCACAGCATTTTAAATAAGAATCTGTTCTTAGTGGCTTGCCTGGTTAAATGAAAGGTTTAAAACATGGAACTGAAATCAAGAAAATGGATTTATTCTGGCTTTCTCACGTCGAGAATATGCATGGGAGAAAAAACAAAAAGTGCAACAACAATAACAAAAAAACACAGAAAACCCTCACATATAAAAACAAGACATAATTGGGACACATGGTACGTTGTTGACACTTACATTTTCATAAGAGTTCACCCAAACGGATGTGTTTACAGTGCAGAACAGTAAATATTTTTCGTAGTCTGTTCATGGTGGCATCTTGTTCGAGTGTGTTTCTGGGTAAAGATTCGCAGACATGAAGGACAGTATGCTGTGTTATCCGAATTCAAGGCCATCTCTTCAGCTCAGATATTCATTTTGATGTCTCTTCAGACCGGCAGTGATTCCCACCTCGCTGTTTTTCTACATTTACAGCTTTCCGTTGGCAAACGCTCCCTCCTGAAACTGAGGAATAAAGCTCTTGAAGTACGCCCTAGAGGAAGAGAGGGCAAGAGGGAGGAGTGTGTATACACACACACACACACAAAAGAGAAAGAGAGAGTGAGAGAGAGAGTGAAAAAAGATTTGACTGTTTGGAATACAAGAACATATACACATAATATACATGCAAAAAAAAAAAAAAAACGTTTTCTTTTAAAATTGATAAATATGTCTTAAAACAACAATTTTTTTTGTTCATTGTGAATGTCTACTTATCTCATTTTGTGTTGCTTTTAACACAACCAGTTTGCTATTATAGTTCTACAAAATATGGTCAGATTTTGAAAAATATAGGATAATATATCGTCTATTATTACCACAACACTGTTGAATCTGGCGTTAGTCAGATGGTGTTGATATTTTTTTCTAGAATGTTCTATAACAGCGGTTCTGATAGTGGTTCAGGCCGTAAAGCAAATCCCCATGTTTATATCAATGTGCTCGTTTGTGTACAGTAACAGCTAGTTCATATGGTGGATGCTCAACATAAGACAAAGACTAATAATAAATGCATTCGAAAAAAACAACAACGTGTCGTCGTTGATTACGTGATATTGTTTTCTGTACGGAGACATTTATTTAACATTTCATGGAAGGAGTCTCCAGTGTCAGTGCTTTTGTACAGCACTTTCCAGTTTCTCAGTAACAACTCAGGATTAATTATTTTGTCTTATTAATTTCACGAGGGATTAAAAAAAAGAGAGGCTGGTGAAGGAATAACATTTATGATGTTTTTACAGCTGCTTTCGCAGAGACGTGCTATAGCGTAACTATAAACGGACAAAAAGTACCACGTGTTGTTAACGGAGAAATAAAAAAAATCGCGATCTCGAAATTGCTGTGGTGTAAGAGGAATAAAACATTTGATGCTATTATGTGAAAATAATCATAATTAGGGTGGCAACCGTAACCCCAGTTCATGTGAGGCTGCATCACATCACCGTATAGCTGATTATTTCCCTAAAACCCAACGTCCTATCGTGTTTTACTGCTTATGTAACACGGGTTATTTTGCTTCATTATATCATACAACAATCATGTACAAATCGAAAATCAGGAAGCTCAGCTGTGATGCGCTGAGAGCACGCTAATGGCAGTCTACAATGTGACTGGACAATGATTTAACACACGATATGCTGACTCATTGTGCATATCTTTAATTTAAACATATTTAAATGGGTTTACGACACGAAACGTCAAAATATATTGTCAATTAACACAAAATTGTTGAATGCGTCATCTAATACTGCTTTGATAATGTAAAAGAAGAAGAAGAAAAAAAAAGACCTAAACATTGCTTGCTCCAGCTCTCCTGAGGACCTGTGAGCTAATGGTGAGAGGGAAAACTATGTCAGAGAGAGTACGATAAGATATGGACTTTCTATTATGGAAACCAGCAGGCAAACATTAGGAATGCATTATCATCAACATTTATCGCTTTACTTAGCAGTAAGGTGTGGCTATGCACACAGGCCAAAGGTGGGAGTAATCCGTTTTACCACACATGCCTGTGGTGTACACAAATTCCTGATATGAGAAGAGGAAGAATGAATCGAGATGAGACAATGAGCAGATCTTCAGGAGTAGTGAAAAAGTCTGTATTACATTTTTTTTTTTTTTTTTCAGATTGCATTGCCAAAAGGTCTTGACCTGATATGAACATGGAAATCAGCGCTTGTCTGCAGGGAAGTGATCCCGAACAACAAACGCATGTTTGGACACAGTAACCCCTGAGGTTGTTGCTGCAAATGTAAAACTAAACTGATAAGGTGTAAGAATCAACATGTGTAAGCCTGACAGACTTACTTAGCTCTCTTGGCCATCTCGTTTCCATCCCAGCGTGGACTGTATGGGTACGACTTCTGCACCTGCGAGTAGAGCTGTCCGCTGCTGCTGAAGTGGTAGATGGACTGAAAGGTCAGAGTGGGCTGGTCTCGTGGGAAATACAGAGGCAGGTCCACTATAGCGAGAACAGAGCAGAGAGAAAGTGCTTTCGTCACAGATCCAACATCAGATCCACACCAAATACAATGGAAAACCCGTTCTTCTGACTGTTTTATAGTCTCTCCAGCCAGATCTCTAACTTTTGGTATGTGTCAGGAATGAATGAAGCCAAGAACTGCTTCATTTCACAGAACATGGCAGTCTGACTGACATGGCAAACGACCAACCACAGACCTTTTCCTGTAGTCCACTTGCAAACACTCGTTATCTCGTTTACGCACCACGACATACATGCTTCATACAAAACTCTAACAACTTTACAGTCCAGTGGCTTTATCATGCTCAGAAAAAAAAGCTCATTGTGAGTGACACATGCAAGTGCTGAGAGCCAATCAGATTGCAGCAGTCACCATTCTGAAGGTTATGGCCAGAAAAGTATACAAAAACAGAACGGTAGAAAAAGACATCAATGGTCTACGTCTATGAAGCATCTGAGCCCTTATATAAAACCAAACATAGAGTAAAGAATAAATCAGACCTTGAAGCTCCTCTTTTGCTGCTACTGTTGATAGTGTTTATGGTTAACACTAGCAACGTGTGGGAAATTGTTGTTACCAACACAGACAAATCCTTCTGTTTTCATTAGGCAGTCCGTACAGGATTTCGTGCAGCTTTTTTGTGATCATTACGGTCAAAAATGCTTGATTTTGCTGCAGATTTTTTTCAGAAATTGCGATGCAACTTGCAGAGTGTTTTGTGCTTTTTTTTGCGGAAAACTACTCGAATTGGCGAAATTGCACAAAATTGTTTTTGCACGGTCTGTCGCAGTGATGTTTGTTGGTAATTGAGACCATTTACTCATGTACTCATGTTTGATGCATGCGAATCGAAGAGGGCTTTGGCTGAATGCGCGTTGTGATGACATCACATGACGTGTCTTGGCCCAAATCTGCAGAAAATCTGCGGTAATTTCGAAAAATTACAAGCTCCTCCGAAATATTGTGGAGTTTGCTTGATTTTGTGTTCATTTCTGCGATCGCTAACTCCTGAAGGGACTGATTAGGGACTGTTGTACTGCAATGGGAAGTACACTTAACCAGTATATGGATAATTCTGAATTTGGATTAATAGCCATGCTGTCCCATGCTGTACTTCTCAAGGTCTACATGTAAAGTGACGTTAAACTGCTTCGAGAAATAGCGAGTAAGTATGATTAGCATCAGTACTATTGCCTGTATAAGAGTACTTTCTGGATGTGTATGTAGTATGTAGCGTCTGTTGCTCACCGTGCACCAGGAAGCAGAAGTCTTTCCACATGAGCAGAAGTGTGAGCTTGGTGAAGCCAACAGCATCGTACTCAACGACCCCCCTGCACAAGAACAACAGGCAGAGACAAGCTATTTACCCCCAGCAGCAAAATAACATTCATCAACGTCTCCAAAATCCATGAAGCATCAAATTACATACAATATGCATGCAAGACAGGAAACGATGGAAGAAAGAACGAACTCACATTCCAAAATGACTAAGAAATGCAGCAATGTATTCTCTCCTCTTGTGATAGCCCTGGATTACATACTGCACCTGAGTTAAAGTGAAAACAGGAGGTGTGAGGAAGGAGGCATGGGGGATATTTAGGAGAAAAAAATGTAATAGGTGAAGCTGGACATGAATGACAAGTACATTCCGAGTGTGTCCCATGATAGTGCTGGGGGTGTACAGTACAGTGTGGCTTGCTAATGAACAGGCTCTCGGCTTGTGTTCGTGACATGCAAGTGACATGGTGCTGGTGTTTTCCTGAGGCAGACAGAACCCCAAATAATCAATGCAAATCCATATCTGTATTTCACGTGTAAGAAATGTATAAATGGGAAATGGTCTGCACTTATATAGAGCTTTTTAACCTTATATAGAGCGTTTTAACCTTAGCAGTTCTTCAAAGCAGTTTACACTGTGTCTCATTCACCCATTCACACACACTCACACACCAATGGCTGCACAGCTGCCATGCACGGCGCTAGCCTGCCATTGGGAGCAACTTGGGGTTCAGTGTCTTTCCCAAGGACACTTCGGCATGTGGAGTCATGTGGGCTGGGAATCAAACCGCCAACCCTACGATTAGTGGAAACCCGCTCTACCACCTGAGCCACAGCCGCCCAAAGCCAGAAGGTATAAGGCTTCCCTCAGTTTAGATATACACAAATCAGCACAAATTCATTCATTTTATAGCTTTAGCTGTGTGACTCAGTATCTGTTCACTCATCTGTCTAAATGAAGGGTTATCAACTGGCGGACCACGAACCCGATATGGATCCGGCAAAGTATTTCAGCGGAGCGCTTGAAAAAAAATATACTGTATCAGAAATGTAGCGACTTCAGTTTTTTTAAGCATGAATCAGCACGGCTTCTGCAGCAGAGCCTCATACGCTGTCGTGGCCAATTACATGCATTTAGGTCAATTATTTACCCAAAAGCAGCTCATTGAGAAAGGAAAGAGTTTTCACAGACTATTATTGATTTATTATTTTTTTGTTTCATTAACCATCTCTGGTCTGATAAGTGAAATGACAACATGGCTTTTGTTGTCAAAAAATAAATAAAATAAGTTTATGACTAAAACCGAATGTTTAAAGATGACTGGACAGAGCAGTGTGTTTATTCTCCAGTTGAAGTTCAAAACAGGTGCATCATGGTGCTGGTCAAAGGTTCAAACATGAAGCACCAGTGCGAAACAAAACGACCACTTTAAACTAATGTGTTTTATTTATAGCCATGAACTAATCACTAAAGCAGCGGTCACCAAGCCTTCTGCTGGAGATCTACCTTTCTGAAGACTTTAACTCCAACCATAATCGTGCCATCTGACCATCTAATAGTTGCCTTAAGTAGTTTTTGATCAACTAAACCAGGTGTGGTAGATGTTGGTTGCAGATGAAACCTGCAGGAAGGTAGATCTCAAGGAACAGTTTTGGTGACCACTGCACTAAACAGTTAAGCAATAAGCCAAACAACTGTTGTCACCATTTAGTCACTGGTGGTGGTATATCCCAAACAAGCTGGGATATGCGAAGAAACAAATTTCACTGTACAGTAACGTATACATGACAATAATATGTACGTATATATGACAAATCAAGGCTTCTACTCCTTCTTCTTCATCAGGGTTGTCGCTTATCTGGACCTTTGTAAGCAAGGACTTTAATGTAACAGAACCTTTACACATTTAAGTCAAATCCCTTTCGTCTAAATGTTCTTTATTTGTGTTTGACATGGTGGTTAGCACAGGTGTTACCTCCTGCATTGACTGCAATGCAAAGATTCAAGCTTTACCTGCGGTACTTATAATACAGTATAATATAACTCATTTAATTAGCCCCTTGAGCTATGTAAATCATTAAAACTTGTGAGTAAGTTGCAGACATCGAATTAATCAGACCGTCAATTTACTGTGAATGACTAACGTGTACAACTTCACATGGCTGGTTAATTCTGTGATGACAGAAGCAAATGGTCTACTCTGAAAAACTGGGAGCTGCTAGGTAAGTATCTTTAGTTTCACAGGAATCACACTGCATCTCTCACATGCAAAGTATTTAGAAGACAATCCCGGCATGACGCTGATGATAGACACTTGTACTAAAGTCATTTAAAAACAGTCCGTTCGGCTAATGAGTTTCCTCTATAATACACAAACTGACACAGACTGTAGAAAGCAGAATTGAGGGCACACGGCCTGCTAACGCACCACGACGAGAACTCGCTTCGCTTATTATGACACACCATTAGCGCTTGGAACACATTAGCACTTTTTCCGCATTAGCACGTTCGAGTACTTTGAGAGATATTCAGACCAGAGAGATGACACCTTTTGCACTTTTTGAGGCCTGCATGTGTTGCACTACATGACTCAGCTAGTCCTAACTGTGTCTGCAAAGCATCCATTTCTGAGAGCTCTAATGTGACACACACACACACACACACACACACACACACACACACACACACACACAGAGCTCTCTCACTCTCTCTTTGCTGAATTTTTGTTCAGTTGAAGAGTTAATCAGAGCAGGAACTGTGGATCTCTGTACTCCACGCCCTTGCCGGGGGTCAGGCCCAGCCCTAAAATTGGCAGGTGAATGCGGGTGGATAGGTGAGTCATCACTAAAATATCTAGTCGTTAGACATGCTACATTGCATAAGCCAACTTCCTGTGTAAGTGTGTGAGTGTGTATAAACGTGTGTATATTCTCTGAGGGCAGTAAGTACATGCACTTCACTGCTCTGAGAAAATTCTGTTGTCAGCAATTTCATATTAGCCGTCCTTGACCGGTTTAAAGGAGCACTTTGTGATGTTTAGAGCGCTGTGAAGAGAATTCAAATTGTAACAAACACACTGGCTAACTATCCTCTTCTTTATACTTTATCTTTTAAAACTATGCGCACCATGACAGTTTTTTTGTTTAGCTTGGTCAAATGTAAAAAGTGCCTGACGGTATTATTAATCAGTTTGAGGGTATTAAAAAAAATATATTATTATTATTTGATTATCTCAGGTCTACAACCACTTTTAAACATTACCGACTGCATACTGAATTACTTTTACATTAAGTGACTTGTTTGCTTAGTCTATAATTAATGTCCTTCTGTGTAGTTTGGACTTTTTTTGGGGGGAAGTAAAAAATCTCTAAATTTAGTTGTTGCCAATCTCAACAGATTATGTGTATCCCCTAGAATAGTATGGAATTAAATTTGTGCCAAAAGTATTGAACGTAACTTTTCTAGAAACGAACAAAAATATACAATGAGAGAGAAGAAAAACATTGACTATGTTTACATGGACAGCAGTAATCTAATTAATGACCCTATTCTGAATAAGACAATATTGTGATTAAGGTGTTTACGAGTCGCGTTTAGAATACTCCTTTCATGTTCCTGTTTTACATATTATAGGACATAGAGCAATTAACAGCACACGTCATTACGTCACCTGCCACGCCGTCCGACGTCCCTCCAGAATTTCACGTATCAACACGTACAGTTGGTCTTCGTTATGGTACCGTATACAGTTTTGGGTGTTTTTATTTAAAATTTTTACGAAAGCTTCAAGTGC
>JANDJT010000228.1:23580473-23591029 GCA_024331685.1 Stegophilus panzeri
ACATGCTAGTTTCTTAATCAGAGTATCGTCTTAATCGGGTTAATATTGGATTATTGTTGTCCATGTAAACGTACTGACTGTTACAATGAACTTTAGGTAAAAATTTAACAAGTCTTCGAATAAACAGCGTTCTTTTTTAACAGGTTTCTAAGCTTCGTTTTTCACTAATCATGGTTTATGAATGCGCTGCCAGAGTTTTTGTTTACGCTCCGCAAGTTTACGCTCGCCATTCTGGCACATATCTCTCGTGTGGGCAGGGCTTAACAGCGAGTTACTCTCATTGGCTAGTGAGATTTGGATCGACAGCTCGAGTGTCCAGCTGAGCAGGAGGATGATGACATCGATAATGATGACATCTCATCGAAGATGAGCTCATCTCGAAAAAACAGACTAATCGAACCTCAAATATTAATTACGAACTAATATACTGATGAAGTAAGTAAGTAATTACCCCACTACAACGTACAAACACTAGAACTATACAGAGAACCGCATCCAGAACGCTCTCCAAAATTCATGACACTGAAGTCTCTACTTCCTGGTCAGGGAGCTGTCGATCCTAATCTCACTAGCCAATGAGAGTAAATTGCTGTTAAGCCCCGCCCACGAGAGGTTGCGTGTAAATGAGAACTCTGGCAGCGCATTCATAAACCATGATTAGCGAAAATGAAGTCTAGTTAATAAAGAGTGCTGTTTATTTGAAGACCTTGCAAAATTTTTACCACTGAGTTCACTGTTTTCAGTTTCAGGGTGTTTTTCTTCTCGCATTGTAGATTTTTTGTTCGTTTCTTGAAAAGCTTCTTCAGTACTTTTGCCACAAATTTAATTCCATACACAAGAAGAGACATAAAACCAGTCACTGCACTGTTTACACACTGACAATGTCACATCTGAACAAGCTCAGAGGACAGCACTAATGGCCTTTTTCAATTATTGGCAAGCATTACATTAATCGAGAGCAATGACTATTCAAACAAAGCCATCCCTCCGATCCAGAAAGCAGCCCAATTAGGCTTTCTTGGACTGTCAGCTATAGATGTTCCTGCAGTATCGTCGGGTTTTGAAGCCATGCACAAAGAACCCATAGTTTGAGCCTTAGTAATTATTCAGCCTTGTCACATTTGAACCAGTTCCTCCCGGACATGTCCCCCGACCCTAGTTAAGGTGAGCGGAGCCTGTGGCTTTGGCAAACACTAACAAGAACAAGGGAAAGGCCTGATTATGCATGCTGTCGTGTGAGTGTATGCGCTCCTCTTCAGGTGAAGAGAAGAGCAGGCAGTACAGAGGTCTTCCCTACGGCCACTGACACAACACAGCTTCTCCACTCCATCTCCACCTGTCAGCTCTGATCTCCTTCCGGGCCTGAACCAGGCAGTGGAGACCAGCCATTGTAGACCTACACATGCTACATGTGTTCAGCCATGCACACATGCAAACAGAATTTAGAAGTGATTTTTTTTCACAGAGATTTAAAAAATTTCATTGGAAAATCCAAGTTATTACTGAAGATGTGACAAGTCGGGTGTTCATTTGGTCATAAAATATAAAAGCCTATCAGATTTTGGATGACTATGTACACACAGCAAATAATACTTCAATATAGCAATAATACTTTATTTCACTATACTTGGCCTATGTACAAGTTCACACCCCACAGCACATCTGCCCCATACCGAACCCATGATACACAATATCTCTGTGCCCACACACTAATTACAGACTGAACAAGAAGGGTTTTTTTTTTTTTTACCTTATTTGTAAGTAACTGGCACACTTGAGGCACATAGTCGATGAGGCAGCCTCCACTTGGAAAGGCTGGAATATGAAGGGCTGAGGGTCCTCCAAGGGCGCTGTGGAAGACACAGTGAGGGACATGGTTAATTCAAATCATTCCTACGTTACTATTTCAATGGCTCAGAAATTAGGCAAAGCAGCCGAGACACATTCCAAGCAATTCCACCGGTCACCCACTAAACTCTGGAATGGCGTTTATTAGGATATTAGGAATGCTACATAGGTGTTAAGTGTATTTGTTCAGAATAAGTTGAAGCAATTTTTATAGGTGTATATTACGGATACAGCAATCTGATACTGGAAAAGTGTAATAGTGGGTTGGTGTAACCAGATTTGTCATAGTTTCCACTCGGAATATGCGATATACTGGCTGACACAATACAGAGTAGGCATGTGAAGACATGATACAAACTGTCTTAATGCATGCCGTCATTATACCTGTGATGATTCTCATAACTTGGCAAGAGATGTATGGAGACGATGTCAGCATGGTATCAGTATCAGGAACAGATCTTTCCAGCTCTGATATCGGAATATGGGATCTGGGTCTCTCTAATTCGTAGTTATTTCATTAAGTGTAGCTTATGTTTGTTTTTTCCTGAAACGTGCTGTATAATGAATATTTTATATGAGTTAATTGAGGCTTGTTGTTATTTTCTTGTAATGATGATAAGCATAACGGGACAGCATAGTGGTGCTAGGGTTCCTGGTTCGATCCTGAGCTCATGATACTGTCTTATGTGGAGTTTTACATGTTCTGTGGGTTTTTCACCTGACTTTCCGGTTTCCTCCCACCTCCCAGAAAAAGCCTGTTTGTGGATCAGCAATGTGTGAATGAGTGTGTGCATGGTGCTCTGTTATGGACTGGTCTCCCATCCAAATTGTATTCCCACCTCGTGCCCACTGGCAAGGAAAAGACCTTGAATGGAGCATGAAACCATGTTATGATGCATGTGTGGAGGCAGAGCAGGTCAGTCAAATGGTTTTTCTTAGAGAAAGTCAGTTGGTTAACCTGCAAGCAACATCCCACAACCTGCACATCCTGTCTTCCAGAGAGTCTCAGGAGAAATTCAACCTACTCATTCCTCACTCTTTTCTACAACATTCCTGTACTCGCTTGCTGACTAACGAGGAGCTACGTCAGCGAGACGACTAAAGCTGTAGGGTCGCACTGTTCCGCTCAGACAAAGTTCACTCGCGTGGCAGATACTTTGACGTGAAATGGCAGACGACACTTGCCCTTGCTGTGTCCCTCATGTCTGCGCTGGTAGTGCTCAAGGATGCTGTATGTTTAGCATTCGCCCATAGGCTGTTGATTAACTGTGACATTTATGGGAACAGGATGTTGACGTTTAAAATCTATACAGCATGGCTCTAATTTTTCCATAACAACGTGCAGACCTGGCCACAGAACATAGAGTCCTGTAGATTTGTATTAAGCTACGTAAAAAAAATTCTACATCTTTAAAACGTTTCCTTAATTCAGCCCAACCCTGCTCTTGAAGTTTTGCCCTCGGGTACACTTCGGCTCCCACCCTAATCAAACACACCCATTGTACCAAATTAAAGTTTTTAAACGCACTTAAGCCTCCTTGGCAGGTGTGGTAGATTAAGGTAGGAGTTAAATGCAATAGCAGGGTTGGGCAACTAGGCTTTAATACCACCCTTGTTAATACAGTGTGATTATAAGTGTTATCATACAGCAGTGCAAGAGCACAATTTAAACTAACGCAGGGCAGGACTTATTGTAGTGGTTACTGTATCACTGTTTATTGTTGTCATTCCTGGAAAAACACTGCCTGACTTTCTTTTTAAAAGAAATGAGCTCATTAGTGACATCAGATGTGTTGGGTTTGAACTTAATACTACACGGTGTCCCAAAAGTCTCCATGCATAGGGGAAATGAACACTTTTTAGCAAAATGTCTCCCAAAATTGTTCATACTTAGTTTATATTTTATACACACACACACACACACACACACATATATATATTTATTTATTTATTTCATATAGCCTTTAAGAATGCCTTTGACAAAATATATTGTTTCTAATAGTTACAACCCCTTGTGTATTATTTATGGAAGGAGGCTCCAGTGTCAGTATTTTGTAACAGTCAGAGGTAAAGCTGTAACTTTAGGTTTTCTGACATGGAAATGTCTTTAGGACAGAAGACACTGTGGTTTTTCTGTAATCTTACAAACAGTGTAATAAAATTATTATTATTTTTTTTTTAAATTACCTTTAAGAGAGAGAATCTGGTGAAGGAACAACTGTTTATGGCTGTTACAGTGTAAATGCTAACAGGAACTAACTTGTTTCACAATGATTTCACAACTGAATAAATATAATATGAAGACAAACATAAAGAATGACATGTCCTTATTCAATAAATAAACAAGTAGAACTCAAAGACTAGTACGTCTTGTTCCTCATTTGTACACTCTTACACCGTTTCAAACAGGAAAGAAGCTACTGAAGAAAAACTTTGCCAGACATTTGACCTTGATTCTGTTTGGATCAATTTCAGTATCTAATCAGTTCATCTGCTGGTTACAATAATAATAATTCCATACAAGTACTACAACCGTTCATCCGCTCATTCTTGATGCGGTGTGTTAACAAAAAAATCTCAGACGGATGAATGGATGGACGACCTGCCTAAAGGTGAAGGCATAAACACTTGTAATGGTTAGAAAATTGTTGTGGTATAAGACGAATAATCGGTCTAAGTCTAATAAGTAAGAGGTTAAAAATGAGAGGAATGTAAAAGAGACAAGCAGTGAGCACAGAAAGAATCCAGGAACGGACATGACCTGAGCAACTCCTACTTCCTCCACAATGCAGGACTTTATCATGAACTGACACAGGATGACACCAGGATTCATGCAAAGTGTGATTCGATTTCACTGATTAAGAAAGGGGGGAGGGGAGTGGTGGATGAAGAGAAGAGGAGGATTTCATTACCCGTTAATACATAGTAGGATTGTCTCTTCACTATTCATTTGGGTGTCTCACGCCCTTTTGGTAATGTACATAAAACACAGAGGGGGAAAACAAAAAAAGTTCCAATTTTATATTCAGGAAGAACAAATAAGGTGAGATTAAGATTTGCAAATGAAAATGCATCACCCTCCTACATACGAAGAATGAGCTCTTCACCTTTAAGTGTCGCTAATACCTTGGCGCAGCTTTGCAAGTGCTGTCATTAGGGCTTAGATCAAGAATGTGTTTCACAGATAAAACAACCAGCCATCAGTGAAATAACCTAAAGCAGATGGAGAGCAATTACACGCATGCAAATGTCACCCGTGTCTATCAACCCTATAAAGTGCTTACTGCACAGACACGCTATTCATAAAATAAAAGCGGAAATGGGAAATTATCGGGAACGTCGCTCACTGCCGAACGTTATTCAACTGTCAAAGTATAGGCTTCTAGCTTTCTGAATGCTTGTCTATCATAACTCCTTTGGCCTTCATAATCATGTCAGAAGGAGATGAATGGAAGAGATGCGAGAAGAGACTAAGCTGGACAAAGCGGGGTGGGGGGGAAGAGAACCGTAATAACAAAGAACTGTGTAACACCGACAATAGAGCTCAGATCTCCATGGAGACATGTTGCGATGCTTTACTGATGTCTTCATAAGGACATAGGCCTGCTCAAATACATAACATCAGATCGACAAGCATGTAGGAGAAATGTATGAGAGTAGATTTTTAACATGTATATCGGCGAATTAAATACATTTTAAACATATATATTCACAACATGCTCATACGCAACATCCTTTCAACACTACTGTATATTTCTAATCCCACTATCTGGTGTCGCATAGAAGAGGATGGGTTCACTTTTGAGCCTGGTTCCTCACAAGGTTTCTTCATGTCTTCTCAGTGAGTTTTTTTTCTTGATCAGCATGAAGAAAACATGAGATAGTGACTTTGACTGCTGTTTGTGCCGGTTGTTTGACTGTTGAAACGGTTGATCTTCTGGGAATTTCACACACAACTTTATGGTGTAGTTTACCATTTGGATAATGATGCGAGAGGCAGGATGAGAGAGGTCAAAGGAAATTGGGTTGAGCTGACAGGAAGCTTATGGGTGGCTGTGGCTCAGGTGGTAGAGCGGGTTGTCCACTAATCGTAGGGTTGGCAGTTCGATTCCCAGCCCACGTGACTCCACATACCGAAGTGTCCAGGGTAAAGTGCTTTGGATAAAAGCGCTATATAAGTGCAGACCATTTACAGTAACTGAAATAATCACTCTTTACAATTGTGGTGAGCTGAAAAGCATCTCAGGAATCACAACACTTCGAATCTTGAGGCGAATGGGCTACAACCTTGTATCTTGAGTTTCCCCTATGGGAGGTCAATAAAAAGGTACGTTTTATATTATCTTACAACACCAGAAGGTCACACCGGATTCCACTCCTGTCAGGCAGGAATCTGAGGTTACGGTGGGCACCGAGTCACCGAAACTGGACAGTTGACGATTTGAAAAAAATGTCACCTGGTCGTTTTCCAATCTTCAACTGTCCAGTGGTTCTGTAACTCTGCTCTGTGACAGAGTCTACTGTTAAACCGCTATACAATTATAAATCAATTCAACTGAATTATGTGGCTGACCTGGCCACTGTTGGAGACATAACCTAAGCAAATGTTTGTGTACAAACATAACTCTGATTCCGCAAAAAAAATTAAAAAAAATAAAATTCTTTTCCCCACAGGGATGGAGGCAGAAATGATGCCCACACTATTCTTTTATATAACAGAGCATGTCCGGTGCTCGACTGCGAAGCAGGGCTGGTGCACAACACAACAAACGTGCACACAAAGTAAAGCAAAATAAAATGCTCTACTCCTGAACATAATGCTCTCAAAGCGAACAGCCTGTCTCTTGAATAGATACAAAGAGTGAAACAGACATCTGCAAATATCTTCGGCTCTTTATCAACCCATAAGCGTGTGTAGGAGTCGGTCTCTCAATCTGTCAGCATCGCAGTTCGAACAGAGAGATGCGGAGTCCACCATGAAACAGCGAGAGCCTCACTCTAATAATAACAGAGCCGAGTGTGTGGGCGCGCAGAACAGCGATCGCTGCGGCACTGCTGATGTTTGAAGTGTGAAAGGTTCGGCGGGTAAACGCGGATGTGTGCGGCTCGGGTTTGCGAGGCCTTTTGAGAGCTGGAGAGAACGGGTTGGAAAAAAGATACAGAAAGCCGAGAGACGCGGAGAGAAAGAGCGGGATTCCTATGCGGTTTGTGTGTTCGCCTCACTTGAGGTGGCTGAGAGAGACCTTTCTCTTGGCTTTTCTCTTTCAAGTCCCACTCACTCTCTTTGTCTTTCTTTGTGCCTGATCCAGAGGGGTTGGCTGGCTCTCTGACTGCAGGCGATGTGTTCAGCATCAGCCTTTAGGGCAGCTCTGAAATGGAGCACGGAGTTCTTCAGATGTGCCGAGTTTTTTAAGGCATAAACACAGGGACAGCTCGTCTTGGCTGGGGCTACACAAGCCGCACATCGTCTGGGAATAAAACCGAGCGTTGCCGACGGCGATCCTGCTCCTCTCCCCGCCTCCTTTTACTGTTCAGAAGAGAGATCCTGTGCAAATGCAAACTCAAAATCACAGCTACTCTGAAAAGCACAAGAGCTGAGTTAAGCGCACATAGTGAGGATTTAATACTGAAATTACCTGAGAGTTGGGGTGGAGTTTGAGAAAAACAGAGGCGTATCTCAATGACATGAGATTCTAACCTTAGACTTAAACCCATTTTACTTGGGCATATTAAAACCAGAGCCACTGTCTGATATTTTGATGTACCCACCATAGGTCACCCTGAAATGAATGTTTTGGCTGTAAATGATTGAAAACCCCGTCTTGGGGATGTGTACTACATGCAAGTGATTTGCATCATCTGAATACCAGACTCTGAACACGCGTAACTTTCCCTGTGTAAATATTGACGTAACTCTGAACACGGCCTTATATCCGTTTTTTCAGCCATAACATTCAAGCCACCTGCCTAATATTGTGTAGGTCCTCATTGTGCTGCCAAAACAGCTCTGACCCATAGAGGCATGGACTCTGAAGGTGTGCTGTGGTATCTGGCACCGAGACGTTATCAGCAGATCCTTTAAGTCCTGTAAGTTGTGAGGTGGGGCCTCCATGAATCGGACTTGTTTGTCCAGAACATTGCACAGATGCGTGATCGGATTGAGATCTGGAGGATTTGGAGGCCAAGTCAATACAGTGAGCTCTTTGTCATTGAAGTGTGGCAGGGCGCATTATCCTGCTGAAACAGGCCACTGCCATTAGGGAATACCCTTGCCATGAAGGCGTGTACTTGGTCTGCAACAATGTTTAGATACAGTAAGTGGTATGTGTCAAAGTAGCATCTACGTGAATGCCAGCACCTAAGGTTTCCCAGCAGAACATTGCCCAGAGCACCACACTGCCCCCGCCGGTTTGCCTTCTTCCCATAGTACATCCTGGTGCCATCTCTTCCCCAAGAAAGCGACGCACATGCACCCGGCCGTCCACGTGATGTAAAAGAAAATGTGATTCGCCAGGCCAGGCCACTTTCCACCATTGCTCAATGGTCCAGTTCTGATGTTCACTCGCTCATTGCAGGCACTTTTGGTGGTGGACAGGGGTCAGCAAGGGCACTCTGACCGATCTGCGGCCATGCAGCCCAATACACAGCAAGCTGTGATGCACTGTGCGTTCCGACACCTTTCTATCAGAGCCAGCTTGAACTTTTTCAGCAGTTTGTGCTACAGTAGCTCTTCTGTGGGATTGGACCAGACAGGCTAGACTTTGCTCTCCATGTGTATCAATGAGGCTTGGGCATCCATGACCCTGTCGCCGGTTCACCGGCTGTCCTTCCTTGGACCACTGTTGGTAGGTAGTAACCACTGCATACCGGGAACACCCCACAAGACTTGCTGTTGTGGAGAAGCTCTGTCCCAGTCATCCAGCCATCACAATTTGGCCCTTGGAAGTTGCTCAGATCCTTATGCTTGCCCATTTCTCCTGCTTCCAACACATCAACTTCGAGAACTGACTGTTCACTTACTGCCTAATAAATCCCACCCCTTGACAGGTGCCACTGTAATGAGATAATCAATGTTACTCACGTCACCTGTCAGTGGTTTGAATGTTATATCTGATCGGTGTATGTGTGCAGGCAAAACATTGTAAGACAACCCGATCTAAATGTCATTTTAAATGGCATTGTTCAGGATCAGGTTTGTCCTTACAAGCCCTGTGTTTTCAACCTTATTATAATCCCCTCGCTCAGTCTGCGAAACACACCCGCCAACCCACACACTCACGCAATCCAACAAAAACATCCACTCCTACCCATCCCTTTCCCTCACTCAGTCGAGCCCAGGCCGTTAATGTATGAGCGCAAGGGCAAGAGCACATTATTAAAACTCCCACAATGCAGTATAGTGAGGGGAAAGAACCTGTGACAGATAGAAGCTGACATGGCTGGAGAGCCAGCGAGCGGAAAGAACGGGCACGTCCTCTCACTAGGCATTGTCTGAGTAGATCAAGGGTGGCTTCGGGAGAGAATGAATAGGGAAAATGTAAAGAGAAATAAATCTCGCCTACAGACGGACATTAGCAGACCTTGCCTAGAGAGATCTGCCCGTTGTTAAGACATGATGAAGTTTCTTTTCTGCAGCAGTTTGACCTTGTGGTTGGTCCACCCACAGCAGATGGCATACAGAGATGGCGAACAAGTCTTTTTCTGGCACCAGTGCCATAATTTATACATCATTTATTTAATTGGATTGAACCCTTACATAAGAAATACTGAATTGGAATCATTTATGCTGCAAGTTGCTGTGTTTCTTTGGAAACAATGATGCCTAAGAGGATCGGTGGCATCATCAGATGATGTTAGATCTCGGCTCAGAAACGCCAGATGTGCACTTTAAAGGGTCACAGCTCTACACACTCATGACTGAGTGACTCTAATGATCACACACCAAACAAATTATTCCACAATAACCAACAAACCACTGAGGCTCAACAAATGGAAAGAACGCTCTCATAATCATGCTTAATTCTACTGCATAACCTCTTGTGCGTGCACACACACACACACACACACACACACACACACACAATGACTCAGACTCAATCACATGTACATGCATGGGTGTACGAGTACATGTGCGTGCACACACACACACACACACACACACACATGCGCGTACCCCTAATAACTTCCCAATTTTTCCTTATTTTAGGGAAGTAAATAGCAGAAGAAGCAGTTCTTCTGTCTTATGGTATTTATGAATTCGACAGTTAGATGAGGTGTGTCATGGACTGTGTTTGTGCATCTCTGAAATATCAGCAGAAGGCCGTTTTGTGGAAACTCATCTTTCCATAAGGTCTGTGTATGAGTAGCCATCAAGGAAAAACAACATGATGTTTCCAAATATACATTTAATCGTGTGTGTGTGTGTGTGTGTGTGTGTGTGTGTCTGTGTGTGTGTGTGTGTGTGTGTGTGCATGAATTCAAAAGGAAAAAAACTGAGCTAGAGGAACTAATTAGGTGGCAGAAAAGAGGGAGATGGAGGAAGAGGGAACGGTAATAAAATATATCAAATCCTGCTTGACATGCACCAATATACACATACACACACACACACACACACACACATATATATATATATATATATATATAGATAGATAGATAGGATAGATGTGTAGTATTATAAACTCAAAAATTCACTCAAAAATTATTGG
>JANDJT010000228.1:23596651-23610403 GCA_024331685.1 Stegophilus panzeri
AAACTCTCACACGACGTTAATAGTGTGATTAAGGTGTGTACATGTCTGTAATGCACTTCGATAATGCGACTAAAACAAGAATACTCCACATGTCTTAATTCCATTTGTGTTTACTTCGAGTATGACTTTAATCGGATTAAGGTAATTTTAAAAAATCGCTGTTTACATGGTAGTTTCTTAATCGGAGTATCGTCTTAATCGGGTTAATATCGGAATATTGTTGTCCATGTAAACGTACTGCATGAGTCTGTGCCCATGATAGCCTCAGATTCATGTTCCTGGCTGACAAGAGTAGGAACCTTCTGCTCTTGTAGCCCATCCATCTCAGGGTTCAAGTTATTTTTTTTTTTTTTCGTGAATGATGAGATACCTCTGTTATGAACAAGGTGTTTCTACCCACAGAACTGTAGCTCACTCAATGTTTTTTGTTCTTTGCACCATTCTGTGTAAAATCCCAGGAGATCAGCTGTTTCTGAAATACTCAGACCAGCCATTCGGGTACCAACAACGTTAAAGTCACAGAAATACATTACCCGAACTTTTTTGGCACACTGTTTTGTGTAAACCGCTTATATGTGTTTGCTATAATCATTTAATTACAGCTCCATGGCGTAAAAAAAAAAAACAACAACAACAATAAAACCACACATTTGCCATCCATGACTGAAAGAAAACATTTTATGAAATTATGAAATTTGAATATAATTTTTTTAACTATATATTTTAACATTTCTAATAACATTTCATTTTCAAATTGAAATGAAAGAGACATATTTTAGTTAATACTAAAGCATGGAATATTATAATTCACCAGTATGTTCCCCCCGCACCCCCACCCCCACTTATCCTGGATATATATTTCCTCGACGTTTCTATATATTTAGAAAAATAGATCAAACTCTGGCTAGAAAATGATGATGACAAGTGATGGAATGAAATTCACATGGGAATTTCAGGGTAACACCACTGTCTGTTTTGGCAGCCTCCTAGGCTTTACTCACCTTACAGAAAGCAGGATGATGCAATACCAGGTGTCAGGATGGATGGTGAAGCCTACTGCTTCGTAATAATGCAACAATAATAATGAACACACCACAAAAATGGACATACTGCATGTCAATACATTAGCTCTGTGCTTACGCAACAGCCTTCGTGGGCTCTTGGGTCTCTAAACATTCTATTAACTGGAAAGGCTCTTGTGGGAATAGCACGGAAAATGAATCCGTCACCGGATGTTTGTAATAAAAAAATAAAACGAGCGCAATCTAATAAAAACGCCATGGCTGTATTATGAGTCACGTGGCGGAAGACGGAGAGCTGAATGACTCCCATGAACGGTATGAGCATAAAAAGCAAATCAAACGTACAGTCACTCGTAAGGAAAAAAAAAACAAAAAAAAAACACACACGACACCGCACATCCATGATGTCCAAATTAGTCATGCACACATTTCTATGAACTCAGGCGAGGTTTACAAAGCGCAACATGCACACACACGCACCCCGCCAGCAGCGTCACTGCCTGGACATGGCTGATGAAACACCTGTTAGTGACTCACACAGGACAGTCAACAGCTGCTTGATACGCAATGGTGAGTTGTGGAAGATAAAAAAAAAAAAAAAAAAAAACAACAAAAAAAAACCCACCAGGTGTTAGAGAGAGCACAAGGTGAGGCAACACAGACGGATTCAGGAACAAGCTGTCAAAGAATTAAAGATATACGCTCACTTAACTAGGAACAATCTGCCAATCGTTTTACAGCAGTGCAATGCATAAAATCATACCCATCACACCAATTCAAGAGGTTCAGTTTATGTTTTACATCAAACATCAGAATGGGCCGGGGGGGAGGGTTTCAGTGACATCATGTGACTTTGACCGTTGCATGGTTGTTGTTGTCAGACTGGCTGGTTTGAGTATTTCAGAATTCGTGCAGGATTGTGGGAACAATCTCTAGAGTTTCCACAGCACGGTGTGAAAAAACACAACAAAAACAAAACAAAATCATCCAGTGAGCAGCAATTCTGCAGGCAGAAAAAGCCTTGCTGATGAAAAAGGTCAGAGGAGCTCAGTCCGACTGGTTCGAACTAACATCAAGGCTACAGTATCTCAAACGACGTCTATTTCCGAATAGCGTCTCAGAACGCTCAAAGCTCAAACTGTTTTCTGCACTCTGATGTTGAATGTGAACACTGGATAAATGCATGAAACGCACGAGTACAGGTGTTCCTAATAAAGTGAACGGTTAGCATGCATACATCTGAAAAAAAGAAAAAAAGCTAACAGAAAGATAAACAAGGCCGTGTCAGTCAATCAATCAATTACAGAGGGGGAAAAAAAAAAAAAGTTGTGTAGAGAGTGTAGAGCGCACACAGAGGACACGTATTGAGCAACTGTAAAATCT
Organism: Stegophilus panzeri; assembly: GCA_024331685.1. Taxonomy (NCBI): domain Eukaryota; kingdom Metazoa; phylum Chordata; class Actinopteri; order Siluriformes; family Trichomycteridae; genus Stegophilus; species Stegophilus panzeri. The sequence goes on from JANDJT010000228.1 coordinate 23,599,057, forward strand.
CCACTTAATACAAACAGGGATTAGGACATAAAGGATTTTTTTTTAGAAGAAGCCTGAACTGAATGTTGTACCAAACAGGTACAGCCACTATATAACAACACAAACACCTTTAAGTGCCCTAGAATGACTCGTTAAGGCCTTTCACTCTGCTCTCTACTCATGCTTCATAGTAAAAGGAATGATACGTTCAATAGCAGCATGACTTGTTGTGTTGTGTGTCATATATCCCAGTGAAGCACACCATTGTGTGTCATGACACCATGTGAATGTCATGGCTTAGAGCTTTGGGTGTGTGTGTGTTACCATCAGCAATGCCATGATCTCCTTCTAATGTCGGCTAAAGAATGAAAGAGCGAGAGAGAGACGGTGTAAGAGTGTATTCACAACACCGTGACTCAACCCGAGTGTGTATAAACTCAGAGCCATTCCGAGGCCAGACCAGAGTCAAAAGCATGCCTGAAAAGATAATCGTGAGAATATGGAAGGAATGAAACAAAACAGGGCATGCTCTTATTGGAAAATAATCAACTTTCGTAACGGTTTAATTAAGGCTCGCAATTAGTTATCGCTGTTATCGCCTGTTATCGCTTATGCAACAGTTCTTCCACAGTAGAAAGTGTAGTGGATGAAACAACGCGGCCCGACGTTGAACAGTTACAAAGTTCATTATTTTCCAATGACAACGTGCCCTGAAGTGTTTCGTCGCTCTTATACTCCAGCAATATTCCAGCACGTCACACTTTCATCCATTACCTTTTATGTTGTGGAACATCTGTGAAATAAATTAGTTCCTGTTATCACTTATGTTGTAGCGGCTGTATACAGTTACCAACCTCTTTTTTCTCTCGCTTCAATTTAATAAGGCCAAATCAATGCGGCTTGTTACCGAGAAACAGCAAAGCCCCTTTTCCTGTGTCAGAAATCTTACAGCTCTGACTCTTACACAGTGCAGCCTGGAGACTGCTGAGGATGGTGCCGGAAATGGTTTTGGACCTCAATTCCACATGGACATTCTTGCTGTGGTTGCTGGGACTACGGTTGCTGCTATGGCCATAGGACTGCAATTACCACATACAATTTTGCACTCAAGTCTCCTTTAGTGAACAGTGGACTAGTTCAACAAGACAGACTTCATATAAAAACCATAATGAATATTCCTTTACTTTCACTCTATCCGTTATTACCCAGATGAGGACGGGTTCCCTTCTGACTCTGGTTCCTCTCAAGGTTTCTTCCTCGTATCATCTTAGGGAGTTTTTCCTTGCCACCTTCGCCACACTTAAAATCTATATCCTGTGTTTATATGTTTCTGTAAAGCTGCCTTGAGACAATGTCCATTGTTAAAAACGCTATACAAATACAATTGAATTGAATTGCTAACACTGGAGACTCCTTCCATAAATGCTAAATAAACATCTCCTCTTGAAAATCTCCACCATATCAACAATTACACACATGCGAGTCCCTATTTTAGTCAGAAATGTTGTTACAAAGAATTAATTAACACTGTTATACTGCATACCGACATACTGGTGAGTCACAGACAAATGATCTGAATGAGTTCAGTGGGGTTAAATGCATTACGACATCAACCTTGGCCACACTGAAGTATGTCCTAGTAGCCAAAGCTACACAAACAAGTTGCAGCACAAATCAACATAAAATGATTGATATAATAAGTTTGATTTCATTTCTTTTTAAATGCTGTGCCGGCTTTCACAGTTTCCAGCCACGGAGGTGCTAATGCCAGCCTCAGCTTAATGCACATCCCCGGCTTGAGAGACTTGATGGTGTTTTTCAAACAGAGTCAACGGCATTAAAAAAAGCCATTCGATTACTGAGAACTCGAGCGGCCTGCACAGAGCCCTGACCTCAACCCTACTGAACACCTTTGGGATGAACTGCAAATGCCCAACATCCAGTGCCTGAACTCACTAACGCTCTTGTGGCTGAATGTACAAATCCCCACAGCCACACTCCAAAATCTAGTGGAAAGGCTTCCCAGAAGAATGGAGGTTATTATAACGGCAAAGGAATCTGGAATAGAATGTTCAACAAACACATATTGCTGAATGAAAAATCACCGATTCCACCATTAACATGTTACCTGTGAGAGGATAAATAAGACGTCTCTAATCGAAGCCACTTCCCATAGAGCCATGTGCTCACTTGTCTTCCTCTCTCGTCTAGAATCTCATCCCGAATGTTGATCAACACACCTAATTTACGTGGCAGTTTTATTTAGGGGGCAGTGGTGGCTTGGTGGTTAAGGCTCTGGGTTACTGATCGGAAGGTCGGGGGTTCAGGCCCCAGCACGGCCAAGCTGCCACTGTTGGGCCCTTGAGCAAAGCCCTTAACCCTCTCTGCTCCAGGGGTGCTGTATCATGGCTGACCCCCAACCTCCTAACATACTGGGATATGCAAAGAAAAAAAGAATTTCACCGTGCTGTAATGTATATGTGACCAATAAAGACTCATTATCATTATTTACATGGCTGCACTGATTAACAGTTTCCACCAAAAGTGGAACGTGCTCAACACGTTTCTGTAAACGACCGAATGCAACGCCGTAATGTTCCTTTAGTGGTTTGAAGCTTCACTTTCTATGCCTGACTACCAAATTCCTTCAGTGGAACTATTCTCAGCATGACTTAGACATACTATACACAAGTAACAACTCTAAACTACCACCAAGATCTGTTCACCGTGCAATAATGTAAAAAACACAAGAAAAGTGACAGGGAAATTGAGGAAATGAAGATTCGGTTTAGGTCTATAAGGAAGTGTTCAGAAAGTCACACATGGACGCAATTCCACAGAAGTGTGACGAAACAAGCTTCTGTGGAACAGAGCGAATAGGGAGGGGTTGTGGTATGATACACAAATCAGAAAAAAATTGTCTAACTTTTCGGGGAAGTTATACAGATCAAGACTATGATAAACGACGTCAAAAATGGAGATAGAGGAAGAGCTGTGTAACCAAAGAAGCTTTAGGAAAAAAAAAACAGAAAAGATTTATAAATAGCCTTTTCAAACTGTTCACCACTAGTGGCTTTCAAAAGGTACTCTGAGTGCGCCTAGGGGTCTACGGAGTACACCCACCCATCATATAGACCTGCTTGCTTGTTGAGGCTGTTGCGTTCAGGCCACTTTAAGCCTTTCACTGACTCTGAAACATCAGCGTTCTTAGAAACCTTATTCAGCACTGGCCAAAAAGCATCGAGATGGAGTGCCAATATTAGTGCGCTATTTCAGGGGAATGGCATGTACCTGAACCACAGTACCAAACCATATTCGATCAAGGAGGATTCGTAAAAGAATAAGAGAATCTTATTCTGGGGTAAAAGATCCTGGTTCTTTAGAGAGAAAACTTCTTTGTTGGTTGTAAAGTGCACTTTAAAAACACTTGCACAATTGCACAATTGATTTGTATATGCTAAAAAAAAATGTGCGAAACCTAACCCTCTTAGACATGAGCTATCATTAGCATCACTAGCATCTTAACCTGTTCAGAAAGGGAAAAAAATAGAATTTAATAAAACTTTAATCCTGAGAGCTAATTATTAATCCTGAATCCTCTCACTCCTTTTTTTTTTTTTTTTACTTTTTCCACACCCTCTCTTTTTCTCCTGACTGCCTGCTGGCTCCTGTCTGTCACGATGTAGTCAGACTTATTTCTTGCCTAAAGTTGGTTGCGATTACATTTGCCATATCAAAACTGCTTTTATCTACACGTGAATTCATATTACAGCATTGTCAAGGCACACATATGACACATCGTCAGTTAATCTTGTAAAAGTAAATGAACCCATGAACGTCAGTGAAACCACCTTAAAATGCACCAATAACCCCACACTGTCAACTCCAGTAAAAATACTGGCATGGGGATTTTCCTCACCCTGCTTTACAAAATGACATGGCTCTGAGGTTGAAAAGGATATTGCATGAAAGTCCCTCTTCGGCATCTTATGAAGATTTAGGTTAGGGCTCTGACCTGGAGCAGTACACGTATTTGAACAATAATCTGTTGAAACAGACCAATGTGCCCAGCCTGAGTTTTCTAACTACTGTAAGGCTGGGATTTCGTGACATTTCTCTCAATTCATGATTCCCATGACGGCGTCATTTCTGTATATTACGGATGGGTGACAGATTAATGGGGGGGGGGGATAGTGGAGTGGAATCGTTATACTGGAGTGGTACGGGTCCACTCGTCCCATTACAGGGAAGGGCTGGATCACTGTTATCCTATGATGAAACATTTCTATCCTGATGGGAGTGGTCTCTTCAAGGATGAAACCGCCCCTATTAAGAGGGCCAGAAGGGTCTTTTAATGGTTTGAGGAGGAAGAAATGATGTAAATCAACCCAATTAAACATCTATGGGAGACTGTAGAGCGACTCTCAGACCATCATCTAAAAAAAAACAACAAACAAACAAACAAAAAAAAACCTTTTGTACATTAGGTATAACAATTACATTTCAGTCTATCCACTGGGATGATAAAAAGTTAATAGTTCTTAATCTATTAATTAAGTGATGTCCTAGAGTTTTTCCTGTTATCGACTCCACAATTCCAAATTTACAGATTTTTGACAGAGATTAATACTTAATGAGATTCATATACTATAACTCCCATTTAAAGTAATCCTTCATTGCTGGTGTAAATAGTTTTTATTATAGCATGGTAAAATAGTAATAGTAAAATATTCTGGAAATAGCATGGACAAAGACATGTTGTTGTCTCCTCATGTATAATGAGTGTCCATTTATTACAACTGCTAAGGCAATATTGTAAATCCAGCCGTTCTGATTCAGGAAATTCTAAACCAAATTTAAAACAAAAAACTCAAATCTGAGAGGTCATGGTTGGAGCAGTGGTGATCACTCATCGTACGCCCTACACATGTCTTGCGTCATGGCATGAAGGCACCGGGGTGGATGCTCGCAGGCGTGACCTTTCTGCCACGATGTCCATCACTGTCACGGCTCCACTCTTTAGCACTAGTATACTCCTCTTGGCAGTGTTCCAACAGCCCCTGGTCAGGGTTAGATGACCTTTACTGACACCCTCTTCTCCAGTCATCATTCACACCTACAGCTTTCTTATATTCACTAAGCAATAAAAAACAACAACAACATAAATCTGCTTTATTTTTCTACATTCACAATCAATAGGAATTACACACACACACACACAAAACAAAAAAACAAAACAAGCAAATTTTACACATACAGTAATCCATTGTCTTAAGAAACAATCCTTAAATTTCCCCGAACCTACAGGAAGCTCTCCTACAAAGGCAGCTCTTTCCAACATCAATAATCCTTCGCTTTCTAAATGCCACCTTTTGCCATGGAAGACAATAAGCATATTGTCCTAGCCCAAAGCTTTCTTTGGCATTCAGCATGGACTTCATAACCACAAGGTGCGGCTTGAGACTCTTACGGTGCAAACTCGTATTTACAGAAGCTAATTCATGTGCTTTAACCTGTTACATTCTATTTGTGAGCTACGTCAGCTATTACACAAGGGCTTTAAATCACCCGATGGAGCATTAACTCTTTAACATTAAACTACACTCTTTGAATGTTTGCTAGATTGTTTTCTTGTTCTATTACTGCGAAGGCTGCACTTTTCACTATAACGAATGGGCATGCTGCATTTATGGCCACGGGTTCTTTCTGACCTGCAGCCAATTCATTCCCAGCAGAAACGTCACGCGTACTCGGGAAGCCTTGCTCGACTTCCATGCGGCTGCTGGAAACTGAGGGAGTACCAGCCTTCCTTGGTAATCTGTAACGTGATGCAATACGGCTCTGTGAATGATGCAAGGCTAGGGTTGGGTTCATTGCAGCTCTTCTATTATACTCTCACTCTGCAGAAGAAAGATAGACATCTTGTTTCTGAAGTTATTATAAGCACATACATACAAGTGCACTTCTATTCCCTACCTGTTGTTTACTGTAAACAGCTGTACAAACAGCTCTGGCTTTTCCAGTGTAACGTTGTGCATAGCGATACTTCACATTTCCTTCTTAATTTCCTGTCACTGTGCATTTAATCTCCTGTGCTGTTTGAATATAAAAGACAGTGTGCTGTGGACATGTACATACACAAGCCCTTCGCTTTCTGACCATTATCGAGAGACGCAGATAAGTGAATAGAGACGAGATGAGACGAGAAGTAGAGATCAGAAAGCTGCAAGCCTATTCCTATAATTACATGTGATAATGACAGCTTTGAAGGTCGCTTTTTTTCCTCCCCTCCCTCTGTTCGAAAAAGAAATGTCAGATAGGTGCACTAAATGGCTTTTGGGTGCAGTGCCAGGGTTGAGCGAGTGGCATGGCCAGGGCAAATCACGGGCATGTGAACACACTCTGGATCGCACAATGGCATTTTCAAATCGTCTGTGCTGCTCGGCTCTAAATACGAGGCATATGCGAGAGGAGCGTCCAAAATAGGATATCCAAACAGAAAGAACACCATGCCCCAAATCCATTACCAAAGCCTGACCTTTACAACAAACACTCGGTCCGTGCCAGTACGACCGCAGCTTGTGCACGAGCTTAATTAATGTAAGCTTGCCACTCAGAAGTTCTGCACCAAGTAATTACAGCTAAATAAAGCGCACAAGACCGGTGATCCCTGGATGACCTTAACGGGGGGAAAATCGACGAGGATTGCTTTCGCATGCGAGGAGCAGCTGCGAGACTTTATAAGCCTTGTGGTCAACAAAGACATGGCTACCTTCTGTGGTGGGCTTCCGCTAACTGCGCCGTTTGTCAAACTTCATCCATTCGAACGAGACGAGCGCTACTTCAAACGCGCTGCCACCCACGGTCGCGGCAGGTGCTTTGGGTGGAGGCTGGCAAGACCGAAACTGCAGCTGGGGGGCAAAAACTGGGCGGACAGGCCTTTATTTGCTGATGCAGCCCCTTTGTAGAGATAATACTGTGTTTACACGCCATGGTCTAAATGCATGCTGTATGTGCAGACTGTCCTGAGGGCGAGAGTGTAAACACGTGTGTGTGTGTGTGTTTGTGAGTGTGCAGACATGCTTGCAGAAACACACAGAAAAGAAGGCATTAAACAGCCAGGTTGCTTTTTGATGTAACGAGCAGTCATGTCCACACTCCCTGTCTTCAAACACATGTTCAAGATCGTGCTTTCCATATGAAAGTGTCTAAAGAAAGAGCCGTCTAATGAGAGTCACATGCTAATGGCCGTGACTATATAATCATCCTCTTAATAATGGCCTTTAAGTGATTAATGGGATGTACTAAGTGTATAGGCAATATTTAGCTAGCAATTATAATACTATGTACTTTGGTTACCTTTTGATTTTTTTTTCTTTTCTTTTTGGGATGACAAATGTACAAAGCACAATCAGCGAGTGTAGAAAAAAAAATAAGTCAACTCTTTTAAGTAATATATAACAGGGAGTGTGATGGGTGTGGACTGGAGGCTTTGTAACCAGAACATTCCCTTCTTTGACAGTCGATTACTGGAACTGCAATTGTGAGAGATTATGTGAAGCAAAAGCTAATAATACTTGGCAGGAATTCATCAACAATGAATGCTCAAAAACCCCAAGCTAGAATGAGAAACGCTGAAAATCAGGTTCCTTTTCACATTTTAAATAACTGCGAAAAATATACAGCACTGTGCATTCAAAGTAATGCTGTACACCAAAGATGACTTCAAACATAATGAAAAATAATATAAAGAACATTAAACAGTACTAAATGAAACAAAGTCGATATTTGGTGTGAAAAAAATTGTAGTCTTGGGTACAATTAGTGCAGTTTTATAAGGAAATGAGCTGTAAGTTTTGTTGAGCATCTTGCAGAACCAGCCACGGTTCTTCTGGAGACTCTGACTGTCGCACTCGCTTCTTATTTTTGCAACAAAACCCAGCAGCTTTCACTGACTACATTTACATGGACAGCAGTAATCTAATTATTGACCTTATTCTGAACAAGACAATATTGTGATTAAGGTGTTTACATGAGTCGCTCTTAGTATACTCCTTTCATGTTCCTGTTTTACATGTTATAGAACATAGATTGATTAACAGCACACGTCATTACGTCACCGCGCCACGCCGTCCGACGTTCTCTCCAGAATTTCACGTATCAACATACAGTTGGTCTTCATTATGGTACCGTATACAGTTTGGGGTGTTTTTATTTTTAATTTTATGAACGCTTCAAGTGCAGTTAATTATTTGTCATGCTATATGTGCTAATAGACGACTGCTTGAAGCTGTGGGCTGTGTCCCAAACCACGTACTTACCTACTATATAGTTAGTTGAAATACGTGTATCTCGCCTTCAATACAGTAGGTAAGTACGTGGTTTCGGACGCAGCCGTGCTCTCTTGTTTGCCGTAAAACAGTTGAGCACTGCCGTGTGTGTACGTGTCCTGTCGCAAAATGCGGTGAAAACTCCCACACGACGTTAATAGTGTGATTAAGGTGTGTACATGTCTGTAATGCACGTCGATAATGTGACTAAAACAGGAATACTCCACATGTCTTAATTCGATTCGTGTTTAATTCGAGTATGACTTTAATTGGATTAAGGTATTCAATAATTGCTGTTTACATGCTAGTTTCTTAATCAGAGTATCGGGTTAATATTGGATTATTGTTGTCCATGTAAACTTACTGACTGTTTTTTGTCTGAAAAATGTCTCTTACCACTTAATACTCTGCTTTCTTTACTGACATACAAACATTTTTCTGTAACATTTAAATCTATGCTGGAAAACTAATGTTTGGGAATCTAACATGCTTCTGGTACTGACTCGATAATGTAGAAGTCAGAACAAAGTTTGCACTAAAAATATAGGGTGCCTAAAACTTTTGCACAGTACTGTACATTCGAAAACATTACTGATTTTTGGCTTTAAACCAATAAAAATGACAAGAAAGCTCTTACATTTCTCCTTTGCTTGTTTTTTCATCACTTCAGATAGATCTTGGGGCTACAATTAGTGATTACGATGATCTTGAATAAACCCGGATGTGTATCGGTCATTTGTAGGTAGCTAGATTGAAACTACATGCTTTTGAAAACAATAGGAAGAGGGTGATGGTAAAGGAGGACAAAATGGCAGCTTTTATAAATCAGAGAACTGGAATTGAAGAATATTTTAATCACCCAAAATTTATGGGTGCACATCTTAACCAGAGAATAGCTGGCACAATAGCTATGTTTATTGCCAGGTCGACTCTGTTCACCTGGAAATTTACTGCAGTGGCTTTTTTTTTCTTCTTCTTCATATTAGATCCACAAACAAGTAGACCCTATGGATAGTACCCCCAATATTTCCCTAATTTACTTACCTGCCAATTCTCACCGAGCTCTTCTTATCATACGACAGCTACAAACTATGGAGCGTGAAGGCTAACGCATGCTTTCTCTGAGACATGTGAAGCCAGCGAACCGTATCTTTTCACACTGCTGCAATGTAACATACTTGTAGCAAAGCGCTATCCGCCCTCTTCCGCATACACGAGCTTAAAGTCAATTATGATTGGCTAGTGCCACTGACTGTGATTGACAGGGGAGAGAGTGAGTATCCCTCCAGATGGTGTTTTCTTGACTCACAGATGGCTGTGGCATCGATTTAAACTCTCGATCTTTCGATAATAGTGTGAACGATTTTCCGTTATGCCACTCGGGAGGTGATATTTAAAAAAGAAAAGAAAAAAAAGCAATTTTAGGGAAATCATTTCCTGTTTATTTTACCAAAATAAAATAAAGGAAAATTGATTAGACTAATTTTCATACGTTATTAACCCCTGAGACATGCAGATTGATCTACCTCTGATGTTTAAAGTATTTCCACAACACATATTCAGATGCAACTTCATTACTTCTTGTTCAAATTTGTCTCCTTCCTCATCTATTAGAACACTGTCGTAATATTGGTGGTTTTGCGGGTACACCCAACTGACGCTTTCTTGCAACATACACCGGATGCCCTGTGGCAGATTCAGCAGATTTCTCTCCGTACAGTTCTCTGCACTGTGCGTAAAATCAGCATCATACTAAGCTAACTGGTTCATTTAGGCATGACAGGACCTTCCAAAAACACAATGATTCTACATCATAATACATAAAATACAAACCACGGACAAACGATCCAGCATAAACTGGTGATTACACTGTTTGGAGGTTAAATTATTAACAATAATAATTATACATATAATAAATCAAGTTGTATAGTGAATTAGTCATTGACCAGACCTAGAAAACAGATTTCCTTTCACTGTTCTGGTTGAATAAACCTCATACTTCCCACAACTGTTATAACACATGATGTGTCCTTTATTACGTAAGGAATAAAACACATCACGGCATGCTGTTATAGGAAAATAATCAAGGACAGGGTCGTGTGATGCGGTCTGATGTGAAACGGAGTTACTATCACCACTACGCTTTTGATTCATTTCCAATAAGCACGTCCCACAGTGTTTTATTCTTCTTATACAACAGCAATTTGCTAACGATTACAATTGTAACCTTTTTCTTCATGGTGTTGCCATATGGCAACAATTAATTTACTACCAATTTTTTGATAGGCAGTAATACACAACCATTATTTTTCTTTGTACCTGGGAAAAGAGGGCTTTAACACTGATAAAACAAGAAAATGCCATGTCACATGACCAGGAAGTGCTGCTTGGACCTCCTTTTCTGCAATCACATGGCATGGTGAAGGTCATCATCAGTGGGCATCATCAGTGATTAATTTATCAATATTTAAGCAAAACTACTTAAAGGAAAAAAATTAAACACTAAATGAGATAAGTTAACATTTATTTTTTGTCATTTAAATAAACTGATATATTTTGAGTGTTTTGTTAAATGCAATTGTTGCCATATGGCAATGACATGTGATAACGGAATTGCAATATGTGCGTTCATGAATCGAAACAGGCCTACATAGCAAAAATAAAGACACTAGCCTTCTCTAATAGCATATTTACATTTTTTCCACATTCAAAGTAAGAAAAACTGTTGTAGCACAAGCACAGAAAATGCCCATTTCCACCATCAGGGCAATAATTAAGAGGTTCCAGTCAACTGGAAATGTTCTGAATCAACCTGGAATTGGACATGTGTCTATATTTTCTCAACGCACTGTGAGAATTGCAGAAGTTAGTTGTGTCTTGAGGTCAGAAAGTCTCCAAAACTACAATCCGAAATCACCTACATCACCACAAGCTGTTTGGAAGGGTTTCAAGAAAAAAGAATCTACTCTCATCCAAAAACAAACTCGAGCGTCTTCAGTGTGCCAGACACTACTGGAACTTCAAATGGGATCGGGTTC
>JANDJT010000228.1:23610828-23630729 GCA_024331685.1 Stegophilus panzeri
ATGGCCATCCCAGTCCCCTGACCTGAAACCCATAGAAAACCTGTGGGGTGAACTGAAGAGGAGAGTCCACCAGCGTGAACCTTGAAATTTGAAGGATCTGGCGAGATTCTGTATGGAGGAACGGTCCCAGATCCCTTGCCATGTATTCTCCAACCTCATCAGGCGTTATTGGAGAAGACTCAGAGGGAAGTAGCACGAAGTATTGACTAAAAGGGTGCCAATAATTGTTGCACACCTATATTTAACAAAAATTCTTTTTTTGGATAAACCCGTGTTGTGTTTGCAACTGTTTTATATCCATGAGAGCAGAGAATTTTTGCGATTTTTTTTTTAAACAAAAGATCAAAAGGCTAAACAATAAAGACAATTTTTCTCAGCCTTCTTTGCTCATATTTACCAAGGGTGCCAATATTAGTGGAGGGCACTGTAGAAACTTCACTATATAACCTTGACTTGTGCATTACATTAACCACTCCTTTCAGAGACCTTTCACTTTAATGCAGGTTACAGACTTCTCAAACGATTACCTGCGCAAATGAGCTGTCAAATCATCTGGTACATACTTTCAAATGCAGATTAAGTATTAATCATTAACCATCAACAGACACTATTATGTACAGGAAGCAGAAGCAGGATGTGATATACCAGTATTTTCACCCGAATAGCTTCTCTACCAGCAGTTCTATCCACTAGCTATAGTCAACCAATTTGACCCTTTTTTTTTTTTTTTTTAATATAAAAATGATATGTGAAAATGACATTTTATTTTGACCCTCAGGGCCAGCATGTATAATTTAACAGGCTAAACAGCTGCATAACTGTTTATCAGAACAACAGTCTTGGCTGGTCTATTTAGCGCTTCATTACAAATGCCTTAAAACACCAATTATCTTGATATTTTTCCCTTTTTTTAGTCTATGCATGCTAAATAAATCAGCAGCATTTAAACACTTTGAACATTATGAAAAGCTCTTGCTCACAAAGTTTATAACCATGTAAATTATAACCCCAACTTCCATCAATCCAGATCCAATTCAAAAGAAGCTTTCTCTCTTTTTAATCAACGTCTGATAAAGACAAAGACAGCCGTTCTGGCCAAGAGTGCAGAGAGGTGAAACACACAAATCTTTGCAGAGGGAACCTGCAATTACTTTATACCCCTTAAGATTCCTGAGCCTTTAGTAAGTGTTTACTGTTGCAGGGCACAATCAGGCTGCAAATTACAACTAGCACATGCTACGCAGTCACGCACAGGGCAGGGAAGAGTCCGTGCCCTCTGCTCTGAACCCGACTGGGCACGATATGCTACATCACGTGAGCTTGTCATGATCTGAGCTCAAAACGTGCTGTGCATGTGAGCAGTATTACGCGAACAGAAACCTGTTTGTTCCGGTGTGATTGGAAAATACTTTGCGAAGAACATGGAGATCTGCTGTATATGAAATAAGAGACGGTAATTCTCTTTTAGTTCGGTTGTAAGGACATGGTATTACTAGTGTGATTTATTTATTTATTTATTTTTGGTCTCGCAGTCATGGTTGATTCACTATGATTCATGAGATTATTTACAGTAAGGCTCAGTGTATCAAAGTATTAATTCTGCATAAATGCCACTGAGTCATCTACGGCCTTTGTAAAAGCAATTAGTAATATACTCCCAATAATCTCTTCGTCCAACGAGGAGCAGAAAGACTACTGAACTTATATATTCAATTCAAGCAGTTTAATTCTATTAACATAGAACTTTTTGCCACAACAAAATTTGACAAAAATCCAGAAATTGTGAGGAACTGCATGCAAGTGTATTAAATTATAATTTATAAATATAATTAATTAATTAAATTATATACGTGTACAGAGAGAAAAGTAGGAAAAGGTAAAAGACCGAGCATGAAATAAAGTTCTGCAAATACTGCACAAGGAAGAATGACGTATAAAATAAGACACAGTAATCAACCTTTACATCATCTGTAGGAGCACAATGTTGTAATGTTGCTAGTGTGATTGTTTCTGTGATTGAAGATCATCGGTCTTATGATGTGTATGATTACATACACAGTGTGGCTTAGTGCATCAAACTTTTACATTTGCATGCAAGACATGATGGTCTTGTAAATCTAATTAGTACAATAATAAATTAATGATGATAAATGATAAAAATTCAGCTTAATTCAATTTCATTAGTATGGTGCTTTTGGTCACAAGGCAGCTTTACAGAAATCTGGATGTAGATCTATATCCCTAATGAGCAAAGCCAAAGGCGGGAGTGACAACAACGGAAAGAAAAAAGGGGGAAAAAAACCCTTCTGAGACGTCATGAGGATGAAACATTGAGGGGAATCAGATTGAAAAGGGAATCCTCTTCTGGACAATAATAATAATAATAATAATAATAATAATAATAATAATTATTATAACAACAACAACAACAATAATAATAATAATGACACCACCACCAACATCATGTAATTTATATAGTGCGTTTCGGAAACCCTAGGTCGCTGTACAATTTTGGAAAATAAGCGAACAAAAAAAACCCACAAAACAATGAATAAACAAGTGGAAATTGATGCCAGTGGCGTGGACAGGAATGTCTCTTCCATCAAGAAGTCTAATCCTTCTTGCTACTAATTGGTATGCCTGAAATACCCTTAAAATATACCTGAAACAGGAAGGAAGCTTTTGAAGAAAAACTATTTCCCTACCTTTGACCTTGTTGTGACCTTGAAATCTTATCAGTTCATCTGCTGGTTACAATGATAAATCCACAAACATCCTACAAATGTTCAACCACTCGTTCATGAGATAAGAAACTAACGAGAACCTCGTATGGACGCACGGACAAGAAAAATCTTACACAGCCAGAAAATGGGCCTCGAGTTCCCGAACATGAACGTGCAAGTAGTATCTCTGTACGACAAACAGGGAGGAAGCTATCGAAGCTATAGGTTTTAGACCTTTGACCTTGCTGTGACCATGACCCTGTTTGGATCAATTCCAAAATCAAATCAATTCAATCTGCTGGTTACAATGATGATTTCATATCAAGCCGACAAACATTCAATCACTCGTTGTTGGGATATTGCGCCAACGAGAATCTCAGACAGATGCATGGACAATCTGAAAACAAACAAAACAAACAAACAAACAAAGTAACACAAAGACTGACATGCTGGTTATCCGAGTCTTTCAGAAGTTGCCGTGATCTAATTTCAGTGCCGTTGCTGATCACAGTTCCACTGAAGGCCTACGCTGGCATGGCCCACACGGCCGCAGCACCACCGGACACCGCCGGCCTGAACGTCATGCCTTTGAGCTGCACAGAGGACTAAGAAGCCCAGAGCGAGCACGTGGACACGATCAAGGCCGGGGGAAATCCTCAGACCGAGCCTGGGTCTGGAGCTCGGCCAGCACTGGCAACCAGCGGACAAATCTGACAAACAATTAAAAATATTAAAACCATGAAACAGAACTCAGATGCAAAAACAAACATCAAATACAACCTACAAACTCACGAAGTAAAAAAAATAAAGATCGATCAATATATAAAGAAGGAAAATGCTCACAGGCACTAAACATGTGTACAATATATAAAATAAGACACCGTAATTAACGTAGTATTTCTAGTGTGATTTTTTCCTGTTTTGGTATTGGAGATCAGTCGTATGATTGATTCGTGATTCATATTTAAATCATATAAACGCAGGTGAGTCACCTATAACCTTGTAAAACCAATGAATCTTTTGAAGTTGAATAATCTGGCTTTGAGCGCATCAACTGTATTATTTTGGACGGCTAATTATATATTTAATGGTCACGGTTACAGTCATAGTCGACGAGGTTGTAATCGCAGTCTTTTAGCCAATACTTCAGTCAGATCCAGCTGTATGTCTGTGTACACAGCTTGGGAAGAGGGTGTGTCCTATGTACATGCATGACTATTTGTCTTAACCTATGCACTTTCTTGGAGAACACGGAGACAAAATGGAGGACTAATGACTTCGCTACTAAATCGACAGTCTACACTGCGTCCTCGATAGCAAGGAATTTCAAGAACCTTCCGAAGGCAAACTGGGAAGGACTAAGAAGAAGAATTCAATCAGAAAGATGTTTTGGGAAGCCATTGGGAAAAAACAGCACTCTGGAGAGAACAGGGGTGTAAAAGTAGACGTGCTTGCTGTTGGCGTTCGTTTTAACGCCGTGCCACTCAAATCCATCAACGCTGCTCCCAAGACATTACTGTTCTACTTAACACGCTGTCATTCAGAAGCACCGAGCCTGCACTGTAACGCGTAAAGTCTAAAAGAAAAGAGCGGTCTCACCCAAAAATGGCAGAACAACCACTTTCAAAAGATTTGCTTTTGAAAACCGTTTAAAAACAAAAGAAGCTGGAGCGACTTGTCTTAGTATAATGTAGTATTAAGGCTTAAAAGTTAAGAAATATCTGCTTCAGGATATAATGAGATAGGAAGTAGAAACTGCTTCGTATAGAAAGTGTGAAGTGAGAGCAGATAAAGATCCTTCATACAGGGGAGGAAAAAAAACACAACAACAAACAACAAGCAGCATGAAGCCCAGCATGACTGCAGGAGGAAAGTGAACTGTGGATGTTTAAGGGGCTTTGTGTCACTCTGCTTTCGTCTAATCCAGCAAGGATTGCGAGAGGTGTGTATGCTTGTTGTTCTTTTTTTTTTTTTTTTTTTTTAAAGCTCTGAAGCAACAAAGAATCTTTTCTTAGTTCACCACTCGCAGCATGTGAGCTATGCCTCTTTAACCTGATCTTTAGGGAGAAAGAAGGCGTTCAAACATCTGACACAAAGAAAGAACTCATGTATGTAAGAATATGTGTATAAGGTGGCGTGTTTGCTGGAAGTCGGTGCTCGTTTAACACCTTGTCACTCACATCCATCAGCACTGCTCCGAATACATTGTTCAACTTAAAGGTGCAGTCAGTGATTTTTTGTTGAGGTTAGCTATGTGTACTGAATCTGTACGTAAACTTTAAACAAACATAGCCTCTCCCTTCAGCGCTCTCTGTAAAAACCACACCCCAAAGCACAACAACACACAATTAGAACACTATTTCTGAACTGGTGTCTGTCAGGTCAGTAAACATCTCCGTGTCCTGATGGGTTTAGATGTTGGTGGTCCACATCTTTTGCTTTCTTTCCGGCTACAGATCTTGGACAAAATCAGAAACCGGGCTTTCTCTCTGAGCGGATGTTTGATGGAAGCTTCCGGAGTGTAAGAACTACAAACAAATCCTACATTATTATGTGTTCTAAAATCGCTGACCACACCTTTAATCATTTAACTGCCATGAATGCCTTAATGTCACTCATCACGCTTCCTAAAGTCCTAAATACAGATAAGGACAAAACAAAACAGCATCTAGTACAGACAGACGGTCATGTGCTTAAGGCAAAGCTTCAGTTTGCCCAAGAAGGCACAAGCACAGTGTGACTATATATCGTTTTCACCCACTCGTTCAGTGTGCTCATTCTATTGGATAAAAGTATTTAAAAAATGCACATGATTTATATGAACCTTTATATATCTCCTGTGTATACATTATTTTATATATATATATATATAGGCATTAAAAAGAGAACACTAATACAGTAAACCAGCGAGAACATGCTTATTAATATGATCCAGAACCAGAACGAGAAAACAAATGATTCATTCCTTAATTCCTTAATTGTCAATCCTTAATTCTTAATCCCTTCCCCGCTTTAATGGACATGCCAATGCTTATTCCAGTTTAAAACGCACCCTCGGCTGCCTGAACTGTCGCCAATGACACTAATTATGAACTCCGACCCTACGGGGCTTAAAGATATTTTATCTTCTGTTGCTCGTTTTGCTATGCTTTATTGGGAAAGAGTTTCCCCCTTGCCTTATTTGGCATGTTATACAGTAATTCAAATGAAAACTTTCACTGACATCCTAGATAGTAACTTTAAGCCCAAAAAAGGCTTAAAGTCTGGGTATCTCATTGTGTTCTGTAGTTGTGTGGTTATGGCTGTAGTGTTTGTAGCCATTAACTGCACGAATGTCCAGCAAAAACACCTTCAGTGAACCAGAATGAGGAGAAAATGGGCAGAAATAAACGAAAGGACATAAATAGCCAAGAGAGGCTTTGGGACAAATGAGTGTTAAGTTGAGAGGCTAAGGCAGAGCCCAAGGACTTCCATCTGTAGAGTTTAAATGAGTTAAAAACCAAAAGGGCAAAACAACTGGAAAGAAATAATGAGATCAATCCTAATTAGACATCAGTGCCCTAGTCCCTTATTTGTGTTAAAGGAGAAAGGGGAGGATCAGAGCTATGTGGCTTCCCCAAGGCTGGACATTAGTTATGGGTTTGGGATAAACACACACACACACACACACACACACACACACACACCCATTTATTCACTTAAGACTATTTATGAGAGAGTACAAGACTAAGAACAGCGATGAATAAACAAGGACACGCTTTCCATTTAAAACTTCCATAATAAACTGATTCAGGGAATGGGACATTTCAGTTCAGTTAATGACCTTACAAAATTATTTCCATGGCTCTGCGACAATCATGATCAACATTAAACGATGACACGGAAGCCCAAAAACATCCATACAACGCTGGCCTGCTAGCTAACTTACAGTAAATGAAATTTACATACGCCTTGCAGAATCTGCAAAATGTTAATCATTAAAAAAACAAACAAACAAACAAAAAAAACCAGGGATCATTAAAATAGCATTTTGTTGTTCATTTAGTCCTGCCCTTAATAAGCCATTTTACATAACAGATGTTTACACATAATCCACAAGACACGATAATAACTGAATGTACACAAATGAACCAGTTCAAAAGTTTACATACAGTATGCTTGATTCTTAATACTGTGTGTCATTACCTGGATGATCAACGGTGGTTTTTATGTTTTGTGAAAGGCTGTATGATGTTGAGATCCATCTTTTCACACTGAGGACAACAGAGGGACTCGTACACAACTATTACATAAGGTGCAAACATTCACTGATGCTCAAGAAGGCAACACGATGCATTAAGACACAGGGGGGTGTAAACTTTTGAACAAAATGATCGGTGTAAATTATTATTTTGTTTAAAGAGCTTAATTTTTTTCATTTAGTACTGTCCTTCAGAAGCTACATAAGATATTTCCCAGAAGACAAAATAATAACAATTTACACCGATCATCCTGATAAAAAGTTTACACCCCCCTGGCTCTTAATGCATCGTGTTGCCTTCTTGAGCTTCAGTGAATGTTTGCACCTTATGTAATAGTTGTGTACGAATCCCTCAGGCTGTTGTACTAAATTGCATAGTGTTAGTCCGATTACAAGACAAATCACAATTTTATAATAACGTGTTCATTCTAATCCGTTATTTGTATAGTACAACTAACATACGGAGTTGTATGGTGGACGCGCCACATAAATGGACTAAAAAAAAAAAAAAAAAAAAGGTGTAATTGTTGACATGGTGAAGTTTTCTATGAGGAGACACTTATTTGACTTTTTTTTTTTTTTTTTTTTTTAAAGGAGTCTCCAGTGTCAGTGCTTTGTCATAGAGGTAAATCTGCGTCTTTACGTTTTCTAATAAAGTCTGAGGGCTTGAGGCTTAATTTTTTTCTCTTATTAACTTGGAGAGAGAGAAAAAAAAAGAGAGAGATTGGTGAGAGAACAACTGTTTATAGCTGCATTAACACAAGTCATAACAGGAACTAACTTGTTTCACAACATTACATGTAACTATAAATGGATTAAAAAAAGTATTCTTTAAGTAATAATTAAAAAATTGCAATCGTTGGCAAATTGCTGCTGCTGCTGCTGCAAAAAAAAATCAACATTTGCATGGAAACAGTAGCTCTGCTTCTCACTGGACTGCATCACAAAACCCCATGGTTGATTATTTTCCTACGACAGCGTGCCCCGTCATGTTTATTCCTTACTCAATGTTCAACGTATCAAACAATTCTAATCCATACAGATTCTTTTTCAAGGTTTGAAATTTCATATAAGGGTACAAGTCCCACAAACGTTCACCCGTCAGTTCTCAGTACTGAACCGTACTTGAAGTACAGTGTGTTTAACCTATCTGAAGTGATAGCAAGCAGGAGGCAGACTCTGCGGTTGTTGCTGCTGCTGCCCTTTGAGAGAGACGCAGGCCTGTGCTAACAGCCCATGATGCTCCACTGGAGTGAGAGTGATTAAAGTGGGTCACGAACACCGTGACTTTTGTGGCGCGGACCGCAAGATGACATTTCGATCCGAGCAGGAGCTCTGAATTACACTAAACCACTAGAGCATGGAACAGATTTCGAAGCAGACTGCAGCATGGAAGACCTGATAGCTTCTTCTGTCTGTGATCACGCTGTGTGAAATGTGCGGGAGTTCGGACAGCGCTTGGGCAAATTTTCCGTCGGAATTACATTTAGATTAGGAACTGTGATAGAAAAAAAGATGTGACTGTATTTCTAAATGCAGGCGCATTTATGTATGTATTTACATACAAGATCTGGAGGCATGTTTAATCAGAGGTTCATTCCCTGAAAAAAAAAAAAAAAAAAAGTAAAATGACTCAAAGGTAAATGGTCTAATAGGCATGTTAAGCCTTATGAGTTGTAGGAGTGAGTCTCTTACAAGTTTCTTCATTCCAACAGAAGAAGACACTGCTTACGCCTGACACTATAATATCTTCGTACCATTGTCCTTTTCACTCTCGGTGGATCTTGACTAGCAGTAGCTACACTCGTGTGACAGGCCGCTTTCTCCCTGGAGGTCATGAGCCCATTCGAGAAGGTAAACATGTCCAGGCCGGTGAGCTAAAACCAGTGAGATGGCACACTGCGGGCAACGATCGCAGTGCATGACACCATTCCTCCAAGCCTGGTCATAACCTTGCCTGGCTACTGCGTGGGCCGAAAGACAAACACAAACACACAAACCTGGGCCGAGTTAAAAGGAATACGAGCTTGAGCTGACCATCCACGTATTAGAACATTAGTCAGTACTTAGCGAGTGTTTCGTTTCTGCCCTTAATATAGCGGCGAAACTAGAATGGCCCTTTATAGTGATTTATTTGTGTCCTACCCTACTCACTTTCATCATCTACTTCAGGGGTAGACTAACGCAGCAGCGGCTAATGACCACAGATGACCACATGATGCGGAAGGAAGTCATTAATAATACATAGCGTCAAACTAAATTAAGTTGACAGGTTACTATCCATCCACCCATCCATCTGTTTTCCATACCTCTTACCCTACACAGGGTTGCAGGGGAGCCGGGAGCCTGGACGGGGTGCCAACCCATCGCAGGGCACAATCACACACAATTTGGAAATGCCAATGAAAGTCATGTAGCGTGAACTTAGCCTTGGTGGTTAGCACGTTTGCCTCGAGACCTCTGGGGATGGGGGTTTGACTCCTGCTTCAGGGGTTTCCTCTGGGTACTCTGGTTTCCTCCCCAGTCCAAAAATATAATTGTGCTGACATATTCATTTTTTTCATTAGAAAACTAACATTTGATTTACAAAATTTGCTCTCTCATTGGCTGTAGCTCGTCGCCTCAAGCACTGCCAGTGACGATGCTTTTCACACTGCAGGATGTGGGATCGCCCGAGAGCTCCAGATATTTATCACGCCAAATATCAGTGTTGTTATTGAGTAACTCACGTTGTCGAGTAGTTCACACATGACGATCGACTGCCGATTGGCGAGAGACTTGCAAATCGGGCTTAAACTCGTGTAGTGTGAACTAGGCTGACGCCACCGTGACCCCAATATAGGCTACTAATGAGAGAATTTCTAGCGTAACCACGTAATAGGCAGATAGGCAGAGTCGATAAAATTTCTGACACAGCTACATCTCAAAAACCAAACAAAAGACCTAAAACTAGCCCCAGACATTTAGGCATTAAACAAGCCGGACATATTTTTTTTTTCTTTTTCTCAGTCTTTGTGTGAAGAAACATGTATATTCCCCTCTCCCAATCAAAATCGACACGTAAATTAAAGCTGATTCTGTGAAACTGATATTCAAGTCTTTATTTTCTCTGAACAGTTGGCGTTTAAATGAGAAATGCCACATTGTTCTTGCTCTGCTTGAAAACTGGAGCTGGGGATATCACGGCCCTGACCCCTCACTGCTCTGTATCCCCGCCTGTCCCCGTCTGCCCTCGGCTTGCCTTATATAGTCAGAGCCGCCTCTTCTTGTTTACTCATGCTGTCTGTTGATTGGCTGCTTCCCTGATTGTTCCCACCTGCTCTTCTTTTTTTCCCCAGTTTGTGTGTTTATTTGAATCTCTGTGTTTCTGTGTGCGGTTGCAAAATCGTGCTTGTTTGTCTGCATTGCTAAGCCGTGTTTTTAAAGCCTTTTAAAGTCTTCGTTCCGGGTTCGTAATGTACACCTCTGACCAGTGTACTGACCACAATTATGGCAATACAGCCTTAATAAACGTGCTTGCGTCATGCACCTCGTAAAGCGCCTCTGACACGAGCCACTGGAGAATATATACAGCATATTCAACAGCGCGTCACAAAATATACTGGTTGAAGAAAATAAAGAACTTATGAACATTATATATATATATATATATATATATAAATAAAAAAAAGGGGAATAAGATGCGTCAGTCTTCTTTAAGCTGCATTCTCTGAAACTGAGGTGAGAAAACAGTAAAGCACACATATCTTAATGTGCTCGGGCTTATGTGTGGTTTCTGCGTGCACACACACACACACAGCTCAATTAGCACGATGAGCTGCGCAGACACGAATGTGTGACGGCGATGACGGAAGGTCTCGTATGAGTGAGTCAAAAAGGAAGAAGAGCATAAAACATCTGGCACGCTGTTCCTCTGTCCGTGTCAAACACTTTTCTCTTCTAAAAACGATAATGAAACCTTGATACTCAAACCAATATATAAAAAAAGATCATTTTTAACTGAAGGATTTCATGCAAGATGATGTTACCATACAGCCAGTCCGTACAGGATTTCACAGAGTTTTTCTGAGATGCTTGATTCTGCTGTGGATTTGTTCAGAATTTGCGATGCGACTTGCAGAGATTTTTGTGCTTTTTCTTTTGTGGAAAACTGCTCGAATTGGCGAAATTACAATCGAACGAAATAGTTTTGCGCGGTCTTTCGCAGTGGTGTTAATTGGTAAATTAGACCTTTGAGCTGTATGCGTGAATCGAAGAGGGCTTGGGCTGAACGCGCGTCGTGACGACGTCACACGACGCGTCTCGGCCCAAATCTGCGGACAGTCTGTGATAATTCTGAAAAATTGCAAGCTCCTCAGAAGATTGTGGAGTTTGCGCGATTTTGCGTTCGTTTCCACGACTGCAAGAATCACGAAATCCTGGAGGGACTGTACAGGATCAATATACACTACCGCTCAAAAGTTTGTGGACACTCGACTGAAATGTTTCTCATGATCATTAAAAAGCTTTTGAGCTGAAGGTGTATGATTAAATGTTTGAAATGGGTGTTGTAGACAAAAATATAATTGTATTTACAAAAAAATATTTTTTTTTAAACGGACAACTTGGAGTGAAATATTCCGAAAAGCAGCCAATAAGTGTGCAGCGTAGGTGGGAACTCTTTTAATGCTCTTTAAAAAAACATCTGAGGGAAATTCCTCAAGAAATCGGTCAAGAAAATGCCAAGAATACATTTCTGGAAATTTGAGGCAAAAGGGGGGTCTACTTTGAAGATGCTAAAATACTCTTTATTTATTTTGATTTATTTTGGATTTTTTTATTACAACATAATTCCCATAGTTTCATTTGTGTTACTTCAGAGTTTTGATGACTTTTTTATTATTATTCTAAAATGTGGGGAAAAAAATTAAATAAAAATAAAGAATGAATGTGTCTGAACTTCTGACCAGTAGTACATCTTTTTTTTTTAAATCAAATAAACGATAAACAAACAAAGAAATAAATAAACACTGCAACTCCAGTATAACTGAGTTATAATATAGATATCATACTTCATTCATGCCAAATATAACTAATATAAATAATAACAAATCACTATAAGTATCATTATAAGTAAAATAAATCAAATGTCCAACCCTTTGGCTTTAGGTAACCTCTATTTCACATTCCTACATGCAGATATTGCGAAGATGGAACTTTAGGGTTTGTGTGTTTGTGTGCCAGAACTGTCCAAAACTCCCTCTGACATGGTCACACAGCTGGACTGAGCTCAAATCAGTCAGTGTCTGTGCTCAGAGATACAACATGAACCTAGTGACAGTGATGACGGATGCCGCTTTCCGTATGTTTATCATCATTTCAGCTCTCTTGGGGAGGACACAAAGCCAAGGCCACAGAGCAAAAGCCTCCTGGGGCCATATGAGCTCTCACACACATACACTGAAGGAGAGAGAGCAAAGGCAGGGGAAGAGAAATGGCCACAGGATGAGAGCGAGGGAGGGAGGGGAAAGAGAGAGAGAGAGAGAGAGAGAGAGAGAGAGAGAGAGAGAATGCCTGGAGTTATAGAGCAGCTCAGAGCTGATAGGAACTGACGTGCTGCTGATTAGTCAACTCACAGCCACAGCAACCACTGTATGCACACACACACACACATTTATCGTTATGTTTTACTCTTCATATTAGGGGTGTATAGCTCTCTTTCTGCACATCTTGATTCATAATACACAAGTACCTATGTACATGTAAAATGTAAATCTATGGTAGGATTTTAGAGCAGTTCTACGTGTGATATGCTGAGGTGAGGTGAGATTCAGAATTGAGAGCAGTTCAAACTAATTGAATTGAAGAGAAAAGTGGGAGTGGGAGATAAAAGGAAAAAGAAGCCACGCCTCCCTGGACGTGATGGGCATAGAGGTCATGTCTGTTCCACTGGGGTTCACATAACCAGAAGCCATACCTCCTTCTCTGGGACTGACCCCAAGGCCACGTCTTTTTCATTCTGATTGTGAAACCCAGAGGCCACACCCCCTGTATTGTGATTGTTAAAGCTAGAGGCCACACCTCCTTTCCTGGGTGTTGTGGTGTAGAGAAAAAAAAAAGAAAAAAAAAAAAAACTATTTTGCTGGGACTGACAGGCACAGAGGCCACACCACCTTCACTGACGTGAGCAGGCACATAAGCCACACCTCCTTCACTGACATGAATAGGCACAGAAGCCACACCTCCTTCACTTACAGGCACAGCATCCACACCTCCTTCACTAACACGAACAGGCAGAGAAGCCACAGCTCCTTCACTGACAAGCACAGCGGCCACACCTACTTCATTGGCACTGACATCCACAATGGCCACACCCCCTCCACTAACACACAAAAGCCACACCTTTTTTACTGGCACTGACATGCCCAAAAGCCACACCTCTTTTACTGGCAGTGCCATGCCCCAAAGCCACACCTCTTTCGCCACCACTGACATGCACAAATGCCACACCTCCTTCACTGGCACTGACGGGCAGAGAAGCCACACCTCCTCCACTGACACTGACAGGCACAGAGGCCACACCTCCTTCACTGGCACTGACAGGACCGAAGGCCACGTGTTCTTCATTCTGAATGTCAAACTTTGAGGCCATGCCTCCTGTATTGTGACTGTTAAAGCCAGAGTTCACACCTCATTTACTGGGACAAACAAGAAAAAGCCCACAACTAAATAACAGCACAACAGTAAAAGAAAAGTACATGTGCTCTTGCACTTCACAAGTATGAAAATGCAAATGTTGATTCTGTACCCACTGCCCGCCAACTTTTTCCCGAAACACGCTGCTTTGAAATGGTGCTGCCTTTCAAATCTGTGAAACTTTGTACCCCTACTTGATATACCTCTATCCCTGCATGTTTGTTTGCATGTGTGTGTGCTCACACATATCTTTGTGTGTGTGTGCGTGTGTGTGTGTTTGCATGCCTTTATACCTACCTTGAGGAGATAGATGGGTATGTTGCTGAAGTCCACCGGGAGTTTGAGCAGAAAGCGAGCAGAAAACTCGCCTGTCTGGAAAACACAGGCATAAAGTCCATCAACACACACATGAACATGCACACGGTGCAAAACACACAGTGCTACTCGGTACAGGTGAGGAAAACAATGTGCTGAAGGTCAGTTGAGTGAAGCGGAGAAAAAAAATTATAAAACAGCGCTGAAGTGGACATTTAGTCTGATTTTGATAAACATATCAGTGCGGTCATGACGGCTTTCGCCAGCCGATGTAGCATCCCAGAACCAATCATGGGACAGGGCTGGGAGACATCAGGATATTATATCGATACTGTAATATATCAAAATATCATTTTCTGACATTACCGTGAGCGGTTCTCGAACATGTTCTCAAACTCTTATCGCTCAAACAAATAGATTTGCGGTATTATGTTTCTAGAACTGCTTCATTTCTCATTTCCTCAATTTACATACACATCCAAATGATCGTTTGATGTTGACCATCATGTTACATGCATTCTGACGTGCATCATCATGATATGCTCTTCTGCAATGTTTTGTAATAGCTGTCAGTTATCCCACAAACCACAGGTTTATTTGCCACATCCCTTTAGAGGCAATGAAGCAATGCATACAAATACATACACACCCACACAGTACATTTCCCACATTTCAGTGCTTCAGGTGCTCTGTACACAATGAACACAAGCGTTTGAATTCTGCTGCATCACCTATCTACAGAATCCACTGATACAAATCTGATAGAGTCTTTTACACTTCGATTTCTGTAAACGTTTTCATTTTTCTTAAAAATAAACTAATTTCAACATACAAAGCAAAATACGAGACGATGAACGGATGATGTTGGAACAGCTGTACTTTTAGTAGTATTAAGAAGAATCACCTTAAAACCACGTACACGCTCACACTCCTGATTCTACCAAGACAGGATTGGCCGTGCTTTTTTTTTGGAAACAGTGATTTAATAGCAAACAGTGATTTAATAGCTTTCTAATCACCGAAAGCATTAAAAGTGTTCGTAAACTGTTCGAGTCAACATTTTGTTTGACACATATGTAATCTTCTTCTTATGTTTTTTTTCCATCCAAAAAAAAGTGCTATTTTTGACCATTTCACTGGAAAATGTCTGCTGAAAATGGCCACTATTTCAGCCAAAATTTCACTGATGTTCACTTTATACATGTCTAAAGATAGCCAAGTCAAGTCAAGTATACAGTATATTAATATATATATATATTTTTCACATTAACAAACTCGAAACATTCTCCATTTACCTTGATAGAAAACGAGGGCGCTGCAGTTTTAAGCAGGAAAATCAAGATGACACGAGATTACTGATAGATATGGAAAGGGGGAGGGGCTTCAAGTTATGTTGCATTTGAATAAAGGTCAACAACGGTAACACACCTTTTCTGACCTCTGACTTGAAAACAAAGAAAGCGCCCTCCAAACTTGGAACTCTTACTCACGATGGTCTTCCTCAACTCAAATCAACATGGCTGCTCATAGCATCAGCAGTAAACAAAGTAGCACTTCTTACCATTACATGAGTTAAACGAGCATTAAACTGCACCTATTATGGTTTTGAAACGTGCCTACTTTTGTTTTAAAGGTCGCAAACAATAGATTTACATGCATCCAAGGTCAAAAAACACTTTAGTGTGCTTATAATTTAAAGTGCAGCATTACTTTTTTCCCCCCACAGTGTCACAAACGACTCGTTCAATGATCCGTTCTAAAGGATTCATTCTAAACTCCTCCTTTCTGATTGGTCAGATGTCCCAGTCTGTTGTGATTGGTTTACCGAAGTCAGTGTGTGTCTAAAAGGAAACGCCCACTACCATATCCAGTTTCAGTTCAGGCTGTTCTCGAGCAGTCGATGAAGACCAGAGGCGGGACTTTTTGTTACAAACCTCCGTAGGTTAGTACAGGAAGTAAGTCTGGAATCACTAATGACTCGTTTCAGCTGTTCAGAATCGCTTACTTCTTTTGGGAGTCAATAACCCTGTTTGTTGTGCGCTTTGATTTTTGAAACTTTGCAGATGTTTTTCAATTCACAAACAGCTCCATAATACACTACATGAAAGGTAATATCTGAAAAACCATAATAGGTGCACTTTAAATGAGCTGTGTATACAAGAATGTACATTAGATCAGTCAACATATAAACAACATACCCCACCCATCTTTCCCCCTTTTTAAGTTTTAAATCCATTACCCAGCTGTTCTTGCGTCCGGCGTAGATCTCCATGCTGTGGCCGTAGTTGGGGTCCTCGAGCAAGCTGTCGTACTCAAAGAGCAGGCGTGAGCTGTCTCTCAGCCTCTGGCACTGGTACTGGTGGTACTGCTGCAGGAGTTCCTTCACCAGCTGCAGAAGGCACTCAGGGTCGCCGGCGTCCCAAGCCACCAGGTGCTAACACACCAACACACCAAGTTAGCTTTCAGGATACTTCAATGCAGTCTCAATTTTGGCAAAACTCCTATCATGGTACAACACTGAAGTACTAGATGGAAAAGCACTATAGCAAACAGTAAACAAGGACATGGGTTTGAAGGAATAAACAAGAGAAAACGAGTGCAGCCGAACATCAGAGATGCTTAGTAAAGCAACAGACTAAATTTCAAATAAATTACATATGACTTATTTTAGACTATACAATGGCATATTGCTTTCTTGTACGTATATCCAACTTTGAAATTCATATGACAACAACAACGTAGGGTTTGAATACTGTACGTCGAAGAAAACGTACACTAGAGACCAACGAGATGGTATACTACAACGGATTCCAGACCATAAAAGAATAATTCAGCAAATACATGGGCCCCAACATTTATCTTTTTTTTGGTTTTGCCCTGCAACTCAACGGCTAATGTCATATTGATACCCTAAAGATTTGCCCTTCCTGAAAACATACATTACAGCACATTCTTCTCTTTGCATATCCCAGTTGGTCAGCCATGATACGGCGCCCCTGGAGCAGATAGGGTTAAGGGCCTCGCTCAGGGGCCCAACAGTGGCAGCTTGAACCCCCCGACCTTCTGATCAGTAACACACTGTTGAGCCACCACTGCTCAAAACAGTGCTCAAGTCTGGATAATTTCACCGGGATACTGTAGATCTCACCGGGCAGTGGTAGCTCAGGTGTTAAGGTTAAGGTGTTGGTCTACTGCTCACATGGTCATGAGTTCAAACCCCAGCACCACCAAGCTCCCATTGTTGGGACCTTGAGCAAGGCCCTTAACCCTCAATTGCTCAGATGTATGAATGAGATAAATGTAAGTCGCTTTGGATAAATACCGTAAATGGTGCTGTACTGTGCTCATTCCAGGACTCTTACTCAAATATGAACATCCTTTCAACACACTTGGTACTGTGTGACTTTACAGTCGAAAAGTAATGATTTATAATCCCACTATTTGGTGTCATCCAGAAGAAGACGAGTTCCCTTTCGAGGCTGGTTCCTCTACAATTTTCTTTAAAGAAAATTTCTGTAAAGCAGCACTGTGACAAGGTCTATTATTAAAATACAACTGAACTGAATTGAATTAATGTGTACTGTAATTCAAAAGCACATCAGCAAGTCTGTGAGATGTTACTTGACAACTTGTTGTGGTTTGAGGTAGTTATTTACAGAAAAGGTTTGAGCTCCAGCAAAACATGTCTTGAGTGAAGGACTACATTTGGGGTAAGTTTAAAACAAGTCGTATCAAGCTCACTTCCTGGTCTATTGACCCATAATTACAATCTCCCATCATCCTCCTTAAGAGAAAATGGCTGTCCCACAGGATATCCAGAAGTTTCTTTCATCTCCCGACTCTCCATGTCTCGCTCTATTCACAACCAGTGTGGAATTCAGCAATACTTCTGCCAAAGTGTTTTAACAATGTGGTCCAAAGGATAAGAAAAATAAGCTACTGAGATTACTGGCAAAAGAGGAAGGCGACTATTCACTCATGGAGGAGATAAGCACAACCTTGTTTCCATGCCAAATTCTCCACAATGGTTTGGAATGCAATAGTGCACCATTAATTAAGAACAAGATGTAAAAATTTTTTAAAAAAAAACCAAAACAATAAACCCAGGATTGTTATTCTACGTTCTGGCATTAGGGTTGGGGACGTGTGTGGCAGCGACGAGAACTGAGTGGGTGTTTGCCAGAAACAGAGCTTTCAGAGAATGTGTGAGCGGAGAGCACTTTCTTGCCAGCACAGTCTGCTTCCCTCATTTTGCAGACCTCTCCTCCTACAGGCTGACCTAATTTGCATAAGTGATCCCTGATTTGCATGAGCTTTCCTGACGAGGAAATAGGTATGTAAATTCATCGCATGGGGCGAAACCTGAACCACCTCGTTTCACCCAGCGATCCACCGTCCTCTTCACTGGCTGGATTCTATAAAACGGTGCTCCAAATACCCGAGGGGTAATCGCTCCCTGATGCGTGAAGGCTCGCAAGACCTTAAAATAAATCGCAGTGACACCAAATCATACTTGGAAAGAAAGAGACAAGAAAACGATAAATTGCAAAAAAAAAAAGAGCTAATGATAATAGATTAGCACATAAGCATTTGCACAGACTAGTCGACTAGTCACCTAATACACTAACTAGTTGTCACAGTTGTGATGTCACCTAGATGGGTGGTAGGAAAAAAACAACAACCCAGAGAGGCAGATGGTAAAGAAAGCAGGCTAGATGTCACTATCTAATCCCACTCAGATAGTTTAGTCTATAGGCAGCTCATGTCAGCTCACAAAGCTTAATGAAGAATCATTTTCAGACACTAGTGAAGCCAGATTCGATCATGGTGGTTCAAATCCCTGGGTTTTTTCAGCCTGGAAAAACCTCCCAGATGCTGCTGAAGACATAACATCCTCCATTCAAGGAAGGTCGGTTATTCAGCTATACGGACGGCTGTGTTTTCCCTATCTGAGAAATGCTTTGGTGTAGTGCCTAAGTGTTCTTGCAGAGCACCTTAACCTGAACCAACATAAAAAAAAAAGGCATGACATATCTAAATGAATGTAAAAACAATTGTGAGTTCTATGCACTGAAAAAAACAAAACAACAACAACAAAAAAACCCCAGAGGGGTGGCTCGATCTTAAACGAAAAGGTAAGCTGGCAACTAATCATTGTCCGGACGTGCGTTTATGTGGTTGGCTTGGGGCAGATGCTCATCGCCAAGCTAATCAAACAGCTGATTGGATATTTCTCCGAACTTGGGAAGGTAGTTACAACCATGGACTTGGATAAGCAAGTCGCAAGCCATCGATAAGGTAAGCCTCGACGAAGAATAAATGATGTATAATGTTTTTTTTGTTAGGGAGTAATTCATGTGGATGTTAAGTATAGAGACAGTAGATAGAGAAAAGATACTAAAGAAATTGTTAACCTTGATAACGGACATAGATATTCATGTACATTATTAAAAGTACGTTAGCCAGAGAAGCTAGTTAGTCGACGTTACATAAAGATACCTCGACTGAGCTAACGTTAGTATCTAACGTGGCTCGGTAGCTAAACAAAGTTAGGCTGTGTTCACACGTAACATGTTTTTCTCATGAAAACCGCTGGTCAAAGCATTGAACACAGCCTAACTTTGTTTAGCTACCGAGCCACGTATACCGAGCCATAAAGCTGTTCCAAAATGCAGTTAAAAAGATGTGAAGGACAGTGAAGTGTTCAAAAGAGGGCTGCCATATTTGCAGTTGAAATAAATGGAAGAAATTCTCAGGCTGTCTCTTTTATGTCTTTTGGTTGCATTTAATGAAATAATTCCATATGTATTTCAACATATTTATTCTTCCTATGTGTACAAGTTAAGGTGATCCACATATATTTTGATTAAATCTCAAACATCTTATTTGGTGAAATGAATAGACTTTTGAACTTTCTTTCACACACACACACACACATAATATATATA
>JANDJT010000228.1:23642556-23658159 GCA_024331685.1 Stegophilus panzeri
GGTGGGCGGTGTGATGCCAAACACTACTGGCTTAAGATCTGTAGAGGTGATATAATATCCTTTCATTGTAAGCCTGAATGGGTCACTAACATTGTTTTGGCTTACTATTTTCTTTTTCCACACTATATAAACAGCCAAATTAAGTGACAAGTACTGAATACAAATCAGTACTACTAAAATAAAATACAGCTTTTTAGAGTGTTAGTATTACAGAGCTGAAATATTACTTTCCAAAACGTTTGTGCAGTGTTTCTAGTTTAAACTTTGGCACGCGGTCATGACAGACAGAGCATGGATCATTAATATAAATCTAACCAAGAAATCAAACAGTATTAGATATGCGTGGTGTCTAGACTACAAATCCAGTTTGCTAAAAAGCCAGGGGAAAGACGCACGGCCAATGCTTTCATCTCTCCTCTCATTTTCCCATGGCTATAAAGTCACATTTCCACACACAGACATAACCACTGCCTCAGCTAACTTCCCACAATAAGCTGCTCTTTGTTTAGTAGCTCTAAAACCACCAATTAAAATCCGAAGTTCTTGCACTGCATCATCACAGCGGTGTCACTGCATTACAGCCGTGGATAATTAAAGTAAAATGACTCATTTGAGGGAATGGGGGAGATGGAAGGCATTCCCTGTAGTGTTAATTTAAATCAAAGCTCCACCTCTACAAACACATTCTCTCTCTCGCGCTCAAAAAAAAAAAAAAAAAAAAAAAAAAAAAAACCCAAGACAAAAGACAGACGCAGCCTCGGCTTCACACCTGAAGCCTGCAAATGCAAAGTAGAAAGGTCAGACGATTCTCCAAATCTCCTGCTCACATACAGAAATATTAGTTTTGTACACGTAATCTTAACGTCACCTCAGAAACTGAGACGAGCACGCATGTAAAAAGAATCAACCAACCAACGTTTGGTACATGACCAATGACATCACTGAGAAATTTTTTTTTAAAAGCCTGCTAATTGTGCAACATGCTACCCAATCAGAAAATTACACCCACCCTTAATATTCACAAAGAGCAGGCTTTTACAATAAAGGGGTAATGTAATATAACCACAGGTAGAAATAACTGAGCTTTATTCATAGCTATTCTATGTAGCAAATAGCTTTCTAATTCAAATCAAATCTAGTCAAATGGATCAGGCTAGTAAGACAAAGAACAATGAAGTCCTAATTTGGATAAAGAAAAAAAAAAAACAAAAAAAACCCATAATACACAGCTTGCTAAACATTCATATGCACAGACCTTTACTTTTTAATCAAACACAGCTGTAGCATGTTTACAGACAAATAGCAAAGAGTACACTGGTACATTTCAGTTAGATCTCTAGTGCGGTTTTGTTTAAAAGGACGAATTTGGATAACAAAAATAAAAGAATTTACACCATTTTCTTTTTTTTCCTCCAAAATCTGCTGTATGGAACCAGAGGTGCCATTACAAATATTGAACTCATTGGGCTCAAATTGGAGCTCTTAGCTCCAGCGGAAAACCAACTAAGTAAACATTCAACACTACATGCCTTGAGTGAGTGATTCAGTACATTTGGAATCTGAGGAGAAAATTGTGCAAATATGAGCTATTCGTTTTTAAATGCCCTTGCAGAAAAAACAACACCACAACAACACCATGCCAGCTGCAAGGTTTCTCACTTTAAAGCTTTAAATATACACTGAGCAGCAGTGATAAACTGGATTGAATCTTTAAACATTTACATTTATTTATTTGGCCGCTTATACAAGTAAGGCAGAACAGAAAAAAAATCTTGTACCCAATGAGTAGACAAAAACAAACTGACCCAGAGTCATAGGCTTACAATACGAAGATTGGACTCTGATACAAACACTAGTTACAAAGTCATGAGACTTACTAGAAGATGATTAAGAGGATATAGTCTTACATGACGGAGAGGGTCTACTTACTATAACGTAATGCACTCTAGAGATAAATACTCTTGAATACAGTGGATTCATAAGCAGCTGGGACAAATGCCGTCTTTTTTATTATCCTCTGCTTGCTTTTCAGTGATATAAATGAAACAAAGAAGCCCTGTTATGTTGGTGTGGTGAGTTCAGGCCTGTGGTCACTACAGAGCATTACGCATGGCAGCATGTGCTGAAAATGGAGGATGATATATTGATGGTGACTTCTTTTGCTTGACCATGGTACATGCGGTTAAGTCCTGACAATAATTTCTATTCGGCCCCTAATTTTTCATTTGGGAGGCTTGAACAATGGTGGGTGGTGTTCACTTGTGAGCTGCCTTTATTAAGAACACACAGAGAATACACCAGTGAAAATGAAGAAAAGACTCCCGAGTGGGGCAACAGGAAAGCGGTCACTCCAGCGTGAGGAGATGGTGAGTTTGAGTCTCGATCATGATGCCCAAGAGAGAGTCTGTGAGTCCATGCTCTCTAGATTTCCTCTCCCTTGTCAATCACTGCAACACTAGCCATTTGTAGGCATCTTGCGAGCTCGTGTATGCGGAAGAAAGCGGATAGTGCTTTCTCTTAAACGGTAAATGGTGCACATATATAGCACTTTTATCCAAAGCGCAAAAATCATTCACCCATTCACACACACACACACACACACTCACCAATGGTAGCAGAGCTGCCATGCAAGGCGCTAACTTGCCTTCGGGAGCAACTTGGGGTTCAGTGTCTTGCCCAAGGAGTGGAGTCATGTGGGCCGGGAATCGAACCGCCAACCTTACGATTAGTGGACAACCCGCTCTACCACCTGAGCCACAGTCGCCCAGGTGGTATAGCGGGTTACTGTGTTACGGTGCCCTGTGATGCAGCATCAGCGGCAGTTCGAAAAAGATGCAGGTGCCTTGGAGGAAGCATGTGAGAAACTAGAGGACAGTAATAATAAAAAAATAAATAAACAAACAAGTGCTTCTTAAGACCCATGCCATAGAAGAACCTTTTTTGGTTTTCTATAAAACAAATCAAAATTCATTAGACAGCCTATCAAGCAAGCAAAAGCTACCCAGTCCAATATGTTGGTTGCCTCAGAACCTACCGGACCAGTCTAAAAAGTGGCAGCTAATATAATGCAACAACAAATAGCAAGGAAGTTAGCTAGTTAATTGTATTAATGCACTTTATTTTGTCCTTGTATTGCAACCATCCATTTTCCATAAAGCTTATACTAGACAGGGTTGTGGGTAGCCTGGTGCCTATTCCAGGGAACGTGGGACATAAGATGGGGGACACCCTGGATGGGGTGCCAACTCATTGCAGGGCACAACCACACACACACACACACACACACACACACACACATACACACACACACATTCACACACTACGGACAATTTGGAAATGCCGATCAGCTTACAATGCATGTGCTTGGTCTGGGAGAGGAAAACGGAGTACCAGGAAATCCCTCAAAGCACGAGGAGAACTTGCAAACTCAGGGTGGAGGCGGGATTCAAACCCAGAAGCAGGATTTGAATCCCCGATCCCCGAAGGTGCGAGGCAAAAACGGTAAGCCACCGTTCCCCATCGCATTGCACCTAAAATATATTATCAGAGTCTGACAAGCATTTTTCTTTTCTACCTATATTTAACTGCGTGTAGTAAACAGGATAGTTATATGACAGCTTTGCGCTGCACTTTATTTAGCTCGATTTGGTCAGTGTTACTTGCGCGTTCCTGATTTTGAAAATATGTTTCTGCTGATGTGTGTAGTGCAGCTGGAGGTGGGATTTTGAATGGGAAGATTGTGTATTAGTTACAGCATTCAACGTTTAAACATAGCTACATATCAGATGACAGCTTTCGTTTTGAAGACAATAAAGGAGTTGTGTTTTATTTCTACCTACAGTCATGTGAAAAAATATGTACACCCCATGGAAATCGTTGGCTTTTTGGACATATTTGGACATGCAAACATTTGATCCTGTTTGAAATAGTGCCCATTAATAAAGTTGCTACAATCAAATGACACATAAAATTTACATTTTGTACTAATTTTCACAATTTAAATTAACAAAAAAACAGATCAGTCACATGGAAAAAGTAAGTATACCGATACATTTATCACACCTTCAAATCCATAACATTAGAATCAGGTGTTCAAGATTGGGTGCCAGTGATTAGAACCTGCTTAGAGAGTGCAGGTGGAACCTGTCTTATTTATACCCCTCTCATATCTAGTGTCTGGTGTTCTCTTTGCTACTGAGGTGTCTGGCGTCATCATGCCAAGATCTACAGAGTTCTATAAGGCCTTCAGAAAAAAGGTTGTGGAATAATGTGCTCTGGACAGACGAATCGAAGATAGAGTTGTTTGGCCACAGTAACAGCAGACATGTTTGGCGCTGACAAAAGACAGCTTTTCAGGAGAAGCACCTCATACCAACTGTGAAGCACGGTGGTGGAAATGTTACGGTTTGGGGTTGCTTCGTTGCCTCAGGGACTGGACAGCTCACATCCATTGATTCAACTATGAATCCTGCATCATCTCAAAGAGTGCTTGAAGATAATATGAGGCCATCTGTCCGAAAGTTTAAGTTGAACTGAAACTGGACCTTTCAACATGATAATGATCCTAAGCACACTAGCAAATCCACCAATGAATGGCTCAAAAAGAAGAAATGGAGGGTTATGGAATGGCCTAGTCAAAGCCCCGATTTGAATCCCATTGAAATGTTGTGGGGGGATTTGAAATGGTCAGTACATGCAAGAAAACCCTCAAACATCTTGCAACTGAAAGAATATCGCATGGAAGAGTGGTCAAAAATTCCAGCAAGCTGATGTCAGAGACTGGTGGACAATTACGCAAAACACCTAGAAGAAGTTATTTCTGATAAAGCAGGCAATACTAACTTCTGAGGTTGAGGGTGTACTTACTTTTTCCACAGAAGAATATCACATCTATTGATATTTTTGTTGAATAGATGATTGAAAGTATATGATGAAAGTATAATAAATGATTAATTTTCCTTGTGGTTTTGTTCAAGTATATCACCTTCATTGATAGGCACTGTTTCAAAGATGATCAAATGTTTGCTTGTCCAAATATGTAAAAAATAAAATAAAATAAAAAAGCCACAATTTTTTCTTTTTTCATGACTGCATATGTCTGATGGGCAACTATGAATAGAAAACCAATAGCATGGACATAAAATCTGCACTGCCTGGGCTAGTAATTTGTTCACCACTGGGCCATTCTCCACCACATAGATCATAGGTCCAAATAATGGTGGGAAAATGTTTTCATTCTTAGTGACACCAACAGAAATATAAAATCCACCAATCAAAAAGTTCCTTGGGACCCCCCAAAAATCTATGGCTTCTCTTTGAAGAAGCTTTTCTGGAACCTTTATTTTTAAGGTCTGGATTTACTGTAACTGACACAATTACAGCATAATATAATTGTACAATTTACTTCGAGTATAAAAATGCAAGTAATATAAATAATTGAAATGTTATTACTTAGGCGCTGGTCAAATTTAATAAGCTCCTACTGGAACATGTGTCTCATAGTTACAAAGCTGACAATTTGGAGACACAGCCCTCTCTTTCAAATATTCCTCAAGTGCTCAGGATAAGTTCCCATCCTTCAGAAACAGATTTTGGATGTTGGAAACAGACCTTATTAATCCCAGATGTTTTCACCCATAAACACGAGGGTGTCAGCTCCGTTGTTGTTGGTTTTTTGTTTTTTTTTTGTTCCACATCTCGAGCCAAGGAAACAACATGGAGCTTAGCAGCTAATAATATCCAGGTCAGACTGTAAGCAGGACAAACATTTTATCGAGACGTTGGGAATTTCACAAAGGGATCTGAAAAGAGCCTGATGTTTACTGCCAGGTGAAAAACAAGTCTAGAGCTTGCAAAAGAGCCTGGGACATTCAATCTGGATTTAAACATGTTCACTGGCAACCTTGATACAATCTGCAAAACAAAGAAAGTGCTGTTTGGCGTCTGTGTGCCGCTATGGATAAACCGTCAAGACGTTCTTGTGATCGTGTTGCCGCACGGATGAAATGTTTTCGAATAAACAGGAGCAGAAACATCTGGATATCTCAACTGTTAACAAAAAGAGGACAGTTCTTTGTAGCAACGTTGTGAACATGAAGCGCTCAGCGCTGGATATTGAACACGATGATTACTTACAGTTCTATTTATATAGTGCTTTTCTAGACACTCAAAGCACTTTACATAGTATTTGGGGGGGGGGTCCTCCTAAACCACCACTAGTGTGTAGCATCCACCTGGATGATGTGACGGTAGTCACAGTGCGCCAGAACGCCCGCCACACACCAGCGATTAGTGGAGAGGAGAGAGTGATGTGGCCAATTCAGAGATGGGGATTGTTAGGGGCCAATGGGGGAATTTCGCCAGGACACCAGGGTTATACCCCTACTCTTCTACGATAAGTGTTCTGGGATTTTTAATGACCACAGAGAGTCAGGACCTCGGTTTAATGTCTCATCCAAAATACGGTGCTGTTTTTACAGTATAGTGTCCCCGTCACTATACATTAGGCCCTATGCATTAGGCCCCACACAGACCATAGGGTGAGCACCCCCTACTGACCTCACTAATACCACTTCCATCAGCAACCTTAGGTTTCCCCAGGAGATCTCCCATTCAGGTAGTGGCCAGGCTCAACCCTGCTTAGCTTCAGTGGGAAACTAGGCGAGAACTGTACGGAGATATAGAGAGCAAGAACTTAAAGACTAGAAAGTAAGGTGTATCTCTCCCAAACAAATGCATCTAACATAGCAAGACCAGGTAAACACAGTCCTGGATGTGCTTCCCCGTCTTGTTTCCAGCTGGAGTTATGAGACAGCGAGCAACAGTCATCGTCTCCGAAATGCTTACGCAAGCTGGGATTTTTTTTTTAATATCACAAAAAATAGTTCAGTAAACATTTGCATTCACTTAGTGTCTAGGTCAGACAGCAGGTCTCACAGCTGAGAGCCACATAATTCACAGATGTTCACAGAAATCTTCTCCGAACATATGAGTTCCTAAATGAACACACTCATTCGGCAGGTATAGAAATATCTTATGAGAGTTAATTGTTTGTCTCTGCACAATACACACCAACAGGGAAAAAAAAAACTTGACTGCAGTCCAGACGTGCTAAATTTAGAGCATGACACCCGTTACTTCCCATCAAAACTCTAAAGTGTCAACAGTGGAAAAGTCGTGTGTCTTTTTCCATTTTAAGAGATCACTGAATGCCTGAATATATTTTTTTTGTTCCGTTTTTGGCTCCAAAGCAAAAAAAATTAAATAAATAAAATGTAGCAGGTCTGTGAAACTTCCCAACAGGCCCTGCGTCTCACTGGAAGGCTCCTCTGATGGTCTGTCTGTCAGACGTTTGTCAGTTTACCCACAAATCTGTCTGCTTGCAAATCCATGTTTATTACACACAACTGCAAAATGCGCAGTTTTGTGGACAGCGAGGAAACACGGCAGCTTCGAGAGTATGTCATCGAAGTAGGATAGTATAATGTGTAATCATCTGGAACAGAAGGAGAATAAAACAGCTTACTTGATCTCTACGGCGTTCTTTCCAGAAGCAGAGGTCACAATACATAATTCTCCAACACACATGCAAAAAAACAACAACAAAAACAAAAAAAAAAAAACCAAAAACAAAAAACACAGCAGCGCGCTGAACCAAACATGACTTTTGACTCAGCTACACATATCAGCACAAGCCATCTGATTTAACAAGCCACTTAAAAAGGAAGTCAAAACAACTAAAGTCTTTGTTGCTTTGCTGCTTCAAAGGCACTAAACTGCACCGGCAATACTGTTCAGTGATGTTAAATCTTGCGCTGCTTCTGTGGATGTTATGCTTACCTGGAAAAAAACAAAACAAAACCAACCCAAGCATACTCTGCACTTTAAAAACAACACATATTTTAAAAAGTTCTTTTTGGAAATGCTGATTCAGCCTCAGATGCTCCACCTGATATCTCATAGTGTTTGATAATTTTGTACACTTTTCTGGCCACAAGCTTCAGAATCTTGAAATGTTGCAATCTCGCTGGCTGTTCTCACTTCCACCGGTTAAATTCCAACAAAAAACTAACTTTTGAACACAGAGAGTTCTTCTGAGCAAGATCTGGATTACA
Source organism: Stegophilus panzeri (assembly GCA_024331685.1). NCBI lineage: Eukaryota > Metazoa > Chordata > Actinopteri > Siluriformes > Trichomycteridae > Stegophilus > Stegophilus panzeri. Next base: position 23,650,671 of record JANDJT010000228.1, read on the forward strand.
AAAAAAACAAACAAACAAAAAAAAACATGTCATGACATCTTTAAAATGTATTAAAGAGTTTTGTTTCAAGCAGGGGCAAGTAAATGTGATTGGTCCTTGGAAATGTTTAGTAATAAAACATACCAGACTCTAGTGAAAGATAGAAGTATGGCTTCTGAGACTATTGTACAGGTCAATGTTTGAAAGTTGTCAACACTTCAATTAAAAAAAAGAACTCCAGAATACTCTATGTACTTTAAAAAAAACAAACAAACAAACAAACAAAAAAACACAACATATTTTAAAAAGTTATCTTTTAAATGAATTCTTTTTGAACTGCTGATTCAGACTCAGATGTTCCATCTGATATCCAAGAGAGCTTGATATTTTTTGTTCAATTTTCTGGCCACAAGCTTCGGAATCTTGATAGCAATCTAACTGCAAGTAAATGGGGTTGGTTCTTGGCCATGTTTAGTAATAAACCATACCAAAGAATTGGTCAGTAAGCAATAAACCTATTGTATTGATCAATTTTCGAACATTGTCAACACGGCATACTATATGTAATTCCAAAACAACACATATTTTAAAAAGTTAGACATATTTTAACCAACACATAGTTAAAAACTGCTGATTCAGCCACAAATGCTCCACCTGGACCACTGATTGGAAAGTCACATAGAGTTCGAGTCCCAGGAATGCCAAGCTGCCACTGCTGGGCCCTTGAGCAGGGCCCTTAACCCTCAACTGTTAGTAGTCTGCCAAATGCCATAAATGTAAATGTTTGGTACTTTCCGACCACATGCTTCAGAATCTTGATGGTTTCAATCTCACTGGCTGTTCTCACTTCCAGCGATTTCCATTACAAAAAAAACACAACAAAACTTTAACACAGTGACAAAATTAGTTCACTATGAGTTCATCTATTCACTGGATTAAAAAACCAAACATGTTATGACATCTTTAAAATTTATTTAAAGGTTTTCTTTAAAGCAGGGTCATGTAAATGTGGTTGGTTCTTGGCCATGTTTAGTAAAAGACTTCAGTGAAAGATAGAAGCATAGCTTCAAAGAGGATTGTTAAGGTAAATTTTCGAACACTTTAATAAAATAAAAAGAAGAAAAATACAAAATTCTGGGCTCTATGGACTGAATCAATCATTACTGAAACACAAACTATAAGAGAAGGACATGTAGCCAAACACTGAAATATAGAGCCTGCATGTCAAACTAACCAGTTAGTTATCTTATGGCAGGGCTCAACATGAACGCTTGTCCGGGACGAGTGAATTTTTGGACTTAAATAATTGTTTATTTATTTATTTATTGTTATTGACATTTTCAGGCTACATTTCAGATCGGGCAAGTAAAATTCTCTTTCACTTGCCCGACCTGAAAAGTAGCCTGAAAATGTCAATAACAACAAAAAATAATAAATAAATAAATAAAAACTGCCTTTATTTGTGATAAAGCCTTTGTGATACAGTCAGTTATAACCAAGTTCTCGTTCTTCTGATGCTGAAAATAATCTAGAGTGCGTAGGCTGCCGCATACGACGGAAACCAGGAAAGTACAGGTTTAAACAAACAGTTGCTTAGAAACAAGCTTGACCAATCAGAGTTCGAGTCGACTTTACCTCGGGCAACGGCAGTGAAGTGCGTCTTTTTCACTTTCTTAAAAGAAATGTGTCTCAAGTCTCCACAACCCGGTCAAGTGCCTGGTAAAGCATCAAACTCAAAAAAAGAAAAAAAGGACCACGGAATCTAACACAGTTATGAAAATAAACGGGAGAGGAATTTCCACATAAACAGGAAGTCAGGGTGGGACATATCGAGTGGCTCCTGCCCTTTTTATATAGCCAATAGCATTTAGCTTATCTCACAGCCTGGGCTAGTACTTGAAAGATAGTACCATGGATTATAGATATAGATATAGATTCTAGAGAACATTTGATTGGACAGAAAATCTGATGAGAAGCTGAAGTGCAGAATGATGTCATCAAAATTGTTGATCCGTATTGGTGGTAGAGAGAGGCTGTAAATTTTGAACGCATGTATATTCTAAATGCGCGTTTTGTTACTGTTTTGGAGTGCACTAGCTTAGAGACAACCTTAAGGCAAACATATTCATACTAAAAGCCACAAAACTTCAATTTTAATTTTTATAATAATTACTATTATAAAATAAGAATTCACACCTTTTAATGAGTGGCTATTTGGCAATGTACATTCCAGGTGAAAGTGAGAAATTTCCTTGTCCTTTCCAGGATTTACTTCCTGTAAATGCTATTTAATAGCACCAGTTACACATCGTTCCATCTATTCAATCAGGACGCTGATGAGTGTGTATGAGAAAGCTTGTAGACATTTCAACTGAGACAGACATACCGGCAGCTCAGAAGGCTCTGGCAGGAACTCGGCATCCTCTCCAAAAATAAAGTCAGGAGGCAGCTCGGGGTCTCTGGCATTAAAGATGATGTCCCCTGGAAAATAAATAAATAAATAAATAAATAAATAAATCACAAAAAAAGCCGTCCATCAGAAAATGATCCAACTGATGTAACAATGAAGCCCTAGCACAAACACTGCAAAATTTTAACAAGACTCTATAAAACTATATAATAAGATATTAGATTAATACGATCAAATCATAAAAACACTACCTACTCTCTACACCACAGTGCTGTCAAATTCTCAATCCTGATTGGTTAGATGGTCATTTTCTGTAACTCCAGCTATGACAAGCTGTAATTCAAATCTCAGGTTTATATTAATACACTTGTTCTAATACATTACTGTGTCTAGGGTAACGACTCATTAACAGGAACTTGTGTAGCGGACGGACATAACCTAAGACTAATAATAATAATAATAATAATAATCAAAAAATGATGACGATTTCTGTAAAGAGACATTTTATTAAACATTTACGGAAGGAGTCTCCAGTGTGAGTGTTCTTCCATGGGTCTGTCCATGAGTCTTCAGGACAGATGACTATTTACAGCTGCTGTAATGTAAGTGATAACAGGAAATAACTTGTTCCATAGCATTAATGCAACTATAAACTGATAAAAACTACAATGTGTCATTCTTATAACAATTTTTATTTTTTAAGTTCAATTTCTGGCAAATCACTGTTATATAAGAGTAATAAAAGATTTTGTGACATGATGTTATTGGAAAATTCTAACTGTGGGCTGGGAACGTCACACCAGCCTATTGTTGATTGTTTTCCTAGAACAGCACTGTCCATTGTGTTTTATTCCTTACTGAAATCATGTGACACAGACACATGGAGTCCTACAGCAGTTCATCGGTATGAAGTGTGAACGTGGGAGGGTAATTATAGACCACAAATGACACATGAATATAGGTGCCACCATGGATTCACACATTCCTTTTACACTTGGGCATGCTATGCCATGCTTATACTGTTTCACACTTACAGTTTACAGTTACACCTAGATTAAAGACTGCAAAGATTAAACAGCACGATGGTGATTATCGTTGGGTGGTGCGAACAAAGCCGGAAAATTGATAAAATCGTCAAATGTATGTGCGTCAGCGTCGCACAATAGATGTTACGGCTTCAGTCATTTTCATATTGATTTATTACATCCGTCCATCTATCCATCCCACACTGGCTCACGGGGAGCCTGGAGTCTATCCCAGGGAACTTGGGGTACAAGGTGGGGGACACCCATCGCAAGGCACTCACTAATGCTCTTGTGGTTGAATAGACAAATCCCAACAACCATGCTCCAAAATCTAATGGCAGCAAAGGGGGAATTTACTTTGAAAAAGGATGTTCAATAAGCCCATGAGTCTGATGGTCAGGTGTCCACAAAATTTGATCCAAACAGTGTATATTTCTAAGATATAACTCCACATAACGTGCGTCATTTCCTTCCTATCACTTGGTTATGCTTCTCCTTGTCTTAAGAACATCGCCAATCATATCAGGCAAGGACCTCACCAGTGTCTTAAGGGTTACGCTTTAGCATTTCAGTATTTCACCTGCTTTCTCAAATAATTCTACAAGATTTACTAAGAGATTGAGGTTTTGAAAGCCAGTCAGTGTCCCAGTATTCCATCAGACTCATCAAATAAAAAACATAGCCTTGGTTCTAAACAGCTAACAGTTGTCATACTTGTATATGGGAGTATCAATGTTAGGTTCTGCTTGGATATGAAGCACAGAATAACAAAAATCAAATTTTATGCTTAGTTAGATTTGTCCAGGCTACTTATATTGTGCAATAAAGTGGAATTTTTTTGCATGGAGACTTGAGATTCTTTTACCATGTTCTGGTGAGTCAGGACTGAAAACCACAGCATTGGTTCATAGATGGCTGCCATCCTTAAATCCACCTTTAATCACTCTACAATTAAAAAAATTCCAACATGCCCCAATGAAAGAGCTCTTACAAGCTGTGGCTCTATTTTTCTACTTCTACAAATATGTGGTGTTTATCTTTTTTTTTTTTTTTTTTTTTTTTACACACCACAGACAAGAAACTGTGAGCAAATCAAACACAAGGCAGTACTTTTCCATAGATGGAGTTGGGGGAAAAAACAAGCTGATTTTCATCATAAATCGGTCACATTGGTTAGAGGAAATACCTGTAATATATTCTTCCCAGATGTCGATGATGATATTGCCTCATCATTAAGCCATCAGTGTTAGAGGACCATGAAACACCCTTGGAGCTAAAGCTTTTGGGCAGTAAATCAAAAGAGGTGCTTGAGGGGCAGAACACTGTGTTCAGTGCCACACTTTTGCATGCAAACAGCAGGCTGCTCACTTTTAATGACCAACTTCAGAGCAAAAACTATTCACATTTCCTCCTTAAACTTTCTACAAAAAACAAAAAAAAACAAAATCACAGCAAGCATCATCACAGCCATCTCTTCCACTATTATAGGTCATCTGAGGTCAAGTGGATGTAATGTAATGTAATTATGAGCAAAAAAAAAAAAAGGGGTTTAACGACAATGCAGCACATTTAAAGGAAAATCCACCTTGAACGACTTGTATACTAATATTTATATTTATCATGTAATCTTCAGTGAAGTCCAAGATTTATTTTGGGATCTAATATTCAGAGATTTTTATTTTTTTTTTTTGCCTAATTTGATTTGGTTACCCACAATGCCGTTCAACTGCCTGCTGATAGTGGAACAAGTGGGACTTGCTTCACTTGCTTTAGCAGGGTTTTTTAATCTTTTAGTGCTTTAGTCTTTCCAGGTCTCTTACCTCCTCATCTGTACACTCTGCTCAAACAGATCAGCTTCCAAATCTTCCACTTTCATGCTAATCCTGCCATCAACTGAGTCCAACATTCACGGTCTCCACCACTTCTACGTTGGAATTCTCATTAACATGATGTAGCTGGAAAACGCCGATTAAGAAAAGAAGCTCTTGCTCTTTTGTTTTTAGGAGCTAACAGAGAAACCTTTTGAATTTATATGCCATTGTAACTGCAGGAGGAAACCCCTGAAGCACGGGGAGAACATGCAAACTCTGCGTACACAGAGTGGAGGTGCGATTCGAACCCCCAACCCCAGAGGCGCGAGGCAAATGTGCTAACCACTAAATAAATTAATAAATAAATTATAAATAAATAAAATAATTAATTTTAACAAACTTTACAATTGATGCAGGATACAACTGAGCTGAAGGTTAAGCGTCTGGCTCAAGGACCCAACCATGGCGGTTTGGTGGTGCAAGGATTTGAACCCCAAATCTTCTACTATGCATAACAAAGCCTTAACCATTGAGCCACCACAGTTGGACAACAGGCTTGCATTGATTCAATGCAATCTTTTATTGTGAGTTCATTCAGTGGTAGAAGTAGTTGAACCATTGCAAGCTAGTTTAGCTAATTGTGGTGGTTCAGTGGTTTAGGCTTTAATTTACTGATGAGAAGATCATAGGTTCAAACTGCCATGGTTTGGTCCTTAAGCAAGACCCTTAACCTTGTATCAGTTGTGTCCAGATGTAAGTCTCAGTCTTTTAAAAGCATAAGCATGCTGGACACAAATGTCTGGACAAGTCATGAACCCAAGAAAGGCTTGGACTTATGAAACACTCTTGAGTCATCTAGGAGTTGTTGACCACTAGTTGTGAAATGCAAAGCAGGAAACCATTCCCAAACTGACTTTAGTTATTTACTGGCAACACGAAAAGACGTCCAAGACCATATAGATAATTACATGATTATAAATGCCCTGTTTAAGCACAGGCTGCAATAACTTCTAAATCTAAGCAATACTTACAACTCCATCTACCCAGGCTGCTGAAAAATGGCTGATTTACACTTCAGAGCCACCTAAGAGCTTTGTGAATGAGCATTTCTCAAAAAGCAAATGCTTGCCAGAAGGACGGCCAGTTAAGTGCTTCATGACTGCATGAGTGCATCACACACGAGCCCTCTCGCGCATATTTCCTTTTTTTCTTTTTTCTTTTTTATGAAATAAGAGCCAAAAAGATTGATCAGCAGTATGAGCAAAGGAAGTACAATAAAGTGTGTTGGAGTAGAATTGAACTATTACCCTGCATGTGTCATGGCTCTCTTTCCCCAGGTCTTTACCGGACAGCTTTACACATTCTTACTCCTTGAGGTTAATGAGCAGGGACAGTCCTACAGCTTGTTACATGTTTACTGAAAACTGACTAAGAAATACACATATTATAATTATCCGAATGTTGCGGTATCACTCATTGCTAAGACGTCGGTGACGTCTGTAAAGCATTTTAACATATGAAAACTTCTTTATGAATAAAGGTTACTATTATTATTACTAACGAAAATATTAATTTCAGAAACCAATGAGTAGCAAATAAGTTATGATCTGCAACACCTATACAGAACAGAACTGAGACAACAAGTAAAAGGATATAGTGTGTATTAATTCATAGTAATCATTTAAAAAAATAATAATTAATACATGAATAAAACTTAACTCATTCAGACTCCATTCTAACTGGGATTTAGCTTGATAGTATTCTTAGACCCTTATTTGTACTAGCATGGGGTATGTTTTTAACTCATTCTTCTGATTGAGTGAAGGAAATATGATTCGATGACCATTTGTTAAAATAGTTCATGTTGTGCATGACCAGTTATGCCTAGGGTGTTTCTAAAAACGCTGTGTGTCTCGTTTCTTTTGTGTTGGTAAGACATGTCACTGACTACTATTGACCTTATTCTGAATAAGACAATATTCTGATTAAGGTGTTTACATGAGTTGCTTTTAGAATCCTCCTTTCATGTTCCTGTTTTACATGTTATAGAACATAGATTGATTAACGGCACAGGTCATTACGTCCCCACGCCACGCCGTCCCCTCCAGAATTTCACGTATCAACATACAGTTCATCTTCGTTGTGGTACCGTATACAGTTTTGGGTGTTTTTATTTTTAATTTCACAAAAGCTTCAAGTGCAGTTAATTATTTGTCATGCTATATGTGCTAATAGACGACTGCTTGAAGCCGTGGGCTGCGTCC
>JANDJT010000228.1:23658422-23682171 GCA_024331685.1 Stegophilus panzeri
TAAAACAGGAATACTCCACATGTCTTAATTCGATTTGTGTTTACTTCGAGTATGACTTTAGTCAGATTAAGGTAATCGATAATCTCTGTTTACATGTTAGTTTCTTAATCAGAGTATTGTCTTAATTGGGTTAATATCGGATTATTGTTGTCCATGTAAACGTACTGACTGTCAGTGAACACATCGAGGTCAGATCTGATAGCGCTCACAGATACAGGCCTGCTTCTCTCTTATCTCTCCAATGCTCCCTTCACTTCTTCTCTGTACACAAGCTGTCCTCTCCATCATGAGAGTGAGCTGGTGAATCCATTTCTGAAAATATTCTTCTAAGGCTGATCTGAAGATTCTTAAAACGTGCAATAAACGTCAGGGTCTGGTCAATCAAAACCTCTCAAGTCTCCCAATTAATGACTCATTATTGCCCAATTTCTTACAACTTGGTGCCGTGACCTAGATTGCTCAATAACACCTTTCTGGTGAGTTACGCCATTATTTCTGAGCCAAGAGAAAAGTTGGCAGGGTTCCTTTCCTTAAAAGATAGGAGCTAAAACGCTGCAAATGTAAGTTCAAATGATAAAGCCATGATCGAATCTCAACAGACGTTTTACATCACACACCATTAATAATACACACTTGGCATAAACAAAATGGAAGCTTGCTAGTATCCCAGAACACTTTCCTCTAGGCTGGCACTGTGTGCCAATCTGCTTGTTTCATGTATCCAATTGGCTATGTATAAACTCAGCCTTAATTGAAAATATTATCTAAAGCAATTCCAGCCAATTTTAGTTTGAAAAAAAAAAAAAAAAAAGGAGCTTTATTCTTAGAGAAAGTGTTTGATAGGGTGGACGTCACTATTTAAACGCCTTCTAAACACTTGAATCAACTCTATCGGTGCAGGTTTGCTTTCATAGCAGTCTATAACCACTACTGCTTTAATAAACTTGCTATGCATGCACAATGGCAAAACGCAATTTTATAAGTATTTGTCATCTTATGACCCTCTAATTAAGGTGATTTTTAATAGCTTGTGACATGTAAGCAATCACTTAGGGTGGTTCTGGTTGATCAACACTATATGGCAAAATGTATGAAGACACCTGGCCATCACATGGTGGGTAAAAAACTGTCACCACATGTTTGAAGTCTAGGATGTCTTTGTGTGCCTTCACTGGAACTAAGGAGCCCAAACATGTTCTAGCATGGCAATGCCCCTGTGCACAAAGTGAACCACATGGTGTGCAAAGGTTGGTGCGTAAGAACACAAGTGGCCTGCCCCGGAGCCCTGACCTCAACCCCACTGAACACCTTTAAGGATGAACTAAAACTCTGTGTGCCATGCGTTCACGCCCAACTTCCCTCAGCTGAAGGGAAGATGAAGAAGCACAAAATCCCCATAGCCTCATTACAAAATCTAATGGAAAGCCTTCCCAAAAGAGTGGAAGCTGGTATAGCAGCTAAGGGGTGGGGGGGATGAGTTGGAGGAGACCAAGTCCATATTAATGCACATGGTTTTGGAATGGAATGTTGAACGACAGATCAGGGACTGTGACGCTCATATTTTGACCATATAGTGTATTATATGGTTATATAGATATAGATACATGCAGCAGGACTATTAAACCTACTAAGGGTACAAATACTTTTGCAACTCCAAAAAAAAACAACAACAAAAAAAAAAACCCCAAATACTTTTACCACCAGAGTCCAAAATCCCAAACCACAAATAGACGGACAGAATTGGCAACCAACCAATAATTACCTAGGCACACTTAAGTGGGACCTGAACACCACCAATAACACCAAAGAGGCCCAACAAAGCCTCTACTTCCTCAGAAGACTGAAGATGTGTAGAGTAAAGATACAACTGACACAACTACCAAGCATCTAAAGACACTGCTCAAAAATAATCGCTGTCCATCAGGAAGATCCTGAAAACAAGCTTTAAAAATGTCCCCTGACCCCTCCCACCCCGCACACCTCACATTACACCCGCTACAAAGTCCTGAATGACTCCTGTTTCTTTCCTTCCCTTCCATCCCAGAACCCAGCTTAGAACTGCTTTTCAGAGTCTACTGCAAATCCATGGTTCTAAGGAAGGATCCATGGTTCACAATCTTGAATCTTTAACGACTTTAGTAGAATGTCTACTTACATTTGAGAGTCTCTCCAGCATATGGGATGTGCAGTTTAAATCGGTCACAGCAGGGCGCTGGAGTCAGAGATGTGCAACTGAATAGGAAGAGACAAAGGATGATAGACAAATGTTTGACACTTCTATACAGGCCATCATTGCTCAGATCTGCACTATTTCCACTCTGTTCAGAGCACTGATAGATAGTAATTTCAAACAGTCAAAGCGTTTAACACCAACCTGTCAAAGGCTCATAAATCAACAGAAGATATTCAACACTCACCCAGATTTAAGGTCAGTGATCCGCAGGCAGTTAGTGGAATCTAAACCAACACGGCCATTGCGTACAACAGTGCAAAGTAAAGGCCTCAGCTCTGGAGAGATCCGGCTCAGGGCCAGTTCTGGAGAAAGGCTGTTCATCTTCCAGTGAACGATTTCTATACTGCTGGGCAAAAATCACATAACATAATGATTAGTTTGAGTTTGGATTCCACAGAGGCACTGGTGCTGTGTAACGACAACTCGGGGGACTAAGGTCTCTATGAAATGGCTTTTGAAGCCTACGATTTTGATTCTAGCCTATATGTTGCTGTACTTCCTTTGGAAACAGGAAGCTAGAGTGACAGCATGTTGAAAAGCTTGACTGTTTTACCCAAACAGCCAATAGTGTTCAAGATACGCCAGTAGAATCAAAATAATCGAAATTGTAGAAGAGTGCACCAACATCACCCACAACAGTCGACTTTAACGAGAACAACAGACTAGTTGAGAAGTTTTTGGAGTCGTATTAGAGCCAAGGTCGACTATTAGCCTTGCATGTGAGCACCAGTGGTGATAAAGAGCCGTGCCAAAACAGCGTCTGACGCAACTGAATTGTAGGCTTATAGCTAAATGTTAGTAAGGTTAGTTAAACAAAGATATCATTAAATTCTCGATCAGTCTGAGGTAGCAAAACATTCTGACACCAATAAGCATCAATTACATAACTGCAAAATTTGCATAAATTCCACCCTCTTTGAAATGAATAAACTCCAAATGTTTTGTCTCAACCAAGGGATAGAAAAGAGAACCGTGTGCAGGAAGATGCAAAGCCTAAAACGCACCATGTTTGCTGCTAACAAGCTGCTACTGTAGAGCAAGACCAGCCCCGAGGGTGGGACACACACATTCTAATTGGACGGACATGAGACTAGTACATTATGAGTCATGAACTTTTTTAAAGCATTTTCCTGAAAGTGATGAACTATGAAATAAAATTGAGAATATCTCCAAAAGTATTTTTGTGCATTTTTTCCCCCAGATATACTGTCATATAAGTGTGCATAACACTCAAAAAAAGGTCTGAAACACCCATTTTGATTCCATGGGCATTTTACTCAGCTTTAATACTGCAATATCATGTTGAATATAAGCCATAAACTAACAGGGAATTGTGACTGCAAATAATATCACTACTACTACTACTACTACTACTACTAATAATAATAATAATAGACTTGTCTTCGCATTAGATGTCAGCCAGTAAAAGCAAAACCCTCTAGCTAATAACTTTCATAAAAATTAACAGCTGCACAGTTTAATTAATACCTTCTTGTTTAACACAATAAACAAACCCTACATACACAACCCAGTGACAACATTTAACGTTAAATTTTGCTCAGTGCAAGACTAACAAGCTAACAAGCTAATGCAGCATTTGTGCAACAGCTTTGCTGTTTTTCAGATGTTTTTGTGCCAGTATTAAAAACCACAACCAATAATATTACGCGACATTTCTATTTTTTGTTTTGTTTTTCTGTACCTTTATAATAAATAAACACTACTACTTCATTTACAGAGGTAGCTAGCCGCTTAGCTGAAAACATTCACCACTTCCGGGTTGTTGTTTTGGGGTCCTTCGTGAGGCTGTCCGCGCTAATGCCTGTTCTGCCGAGTGCTAAATATCATTACAGCATAGCACGTTATGAGCGGAGCCATGAGTCAAAATGAAATAGACGGGATGTGGCGTCTTTTCTAGGTTAGCAATTCTGTATTTTAGTAAATTGACAAATATGTCGGATTTTGTTGAATCAGGAAACGCCGAGGGCTTCCGAAAGCGTGCTAATGTATACACTACGCTCATGTCGGTTAAATATTCACATACTGCTGTACTAAATAGTATGTTAAAAAATAGTACACGTGTTGAACTTTGGTTTATTAACTGATTGGGTAAAAGGTCACAGTTTTATTTTGACATCACGTTTGGACTGTAGGTAAAGTTTAAAATTTCTTTATTATAAGGCAGTGACATTTATTTATGTGTATACATAGTGTATTTATTTATGTATTTACTGCACTTCTATGGCAATTCATTCTAACGTGCAGTATTTATATGACTGTGTTGAAATCTATGGTTACTATAGTAACTTGAGTTACTTGTAGGCAGACACGACATATCTTGAGATCTATAAGAAACATGAGAATTTATTTTGCCATTTTATTGTGAAGATCCCACAATAAAGATAAAAGTTATAATTGCAAGGCATGTTAGAGTTCATACTGGGTTTCCATGTGAAATGTCTAGAGCAGAATACATGCACAATGCAACACTACCATTAAAAAAACTAAAATAAAATAGATATACGCTGTCAAAGTGATTTAGATCTGATTTTAAAATTGCTACTAGTATATTCTGTAAAAGTCTCCCATAATGAATATAACAGTTATTCACAAGGCCTGTCTGATTTCACATGATTTGGGTTCCTTGTGAAATGATTTTCTAACAACATAATAGAGAACATGAATCATGCAGCAGTGGCATTTTATAGATATAGAAAGTCAAATTAATTAGATCTTGCATCAAAATAATTGCTATTAATCGATTATTTGATACTAATGTATTGCAGATTGCATGGGAACTACTTATTGAGGAAACTAGTTAACTGCAGGGTGTCTGAAAAGTCAGGAAACAACGAGAGCACCAGGAAGTACTATCTCCACCGGTTCATTTAATGTTCAAGCTATTTTTTTTTCATCTGTAAGGAAAAAAATTAATCTAAAAACACAAAAGGATGTATATGTAGTTTAACCCCAATTGGTTCCTGACTTTTCAGACACCCTGTAATTAATTAGTAACACATAAAGACTAATAAGGTGAATCATCATTTTGAGTTTGTAGCTAACATTTTTGAGAATTACTGTGTAAAATGTATCAGCTATGTATCAGTCATTTTTAAAACTGCACATTGTTTAGAGCGTTATTAAATTTGGAATATATATTCAAACCCCTCTCCCCCACCCCCCAGTGTTTGGATGTACAGTAAAAATCTCCCCCAATTAAGATTTGCAGGCATGTTAGACTTCACACTGGGGTTTCTTGCAAAATGCTTCAAGACCTGTAACAGCATGTTAGAGAACAAGCTATAGAATGTCAGATTTATTAGATCTACTACCTGATTTCTTGCTAATATATTACAGATTGCACAGAAACTAGTTAATGAGAAAATCTAGGCTGTCCCATAACCAGCAGCACAACCGTTCTCACTGCCTGAGGACTGCTGCAGAGATTTGAGCAGATTAGCACACTGTTATTCACATGCATAGCCCACATGCAGGGGATTGAATTAATGAAGGATTTTCTTGGCTGCCGTCAATCACGTCTGGAAATAATCACCCCAGGTGCAATAGGCACATGTCCAATATGGAGCACAATTAAAGCTATTTCGAACCTATTGAAAATGTTTCTTACATGACAGGATGGTGAGAAGAGTAAGCAGGCAGTCTTTTAGGAAAAAAAAAATGTAATTCAAGCTGCTTCCTCCATCTCAGCTTCAAATCATAGCATTGAATCTTTGTGCATGTGAGTGTGTGTGTGTTAGCTTCTTGATGTGGTTTTGAATCCATTTTGGTGTCTCAGATGCCATTATATCCATGCAAGCAAATTCTACACAAATGGTGACCTAAAACCTACTCCTAAATGTTCTGTCCTAATATTACGTGCATACTGTTACTGTGTGGATTATTTATTTCATTGTGTGTGTGTGTGTGTGTCAGGATCAGGACATGGCTGAAGAGGTGGATGTTGTAGTAGTGGGCTCCTGTATGACTGATCTGGTCAGGTACGTTTACGCATCAAGTATTTTTAAGATCATATGCACGTGATAGGCACTTTGACCATGATTAACACTCATACATATGGAACAATACACAGACTCTGCAGTTTTTAAAAGTGGAAGTAGTTTTAAAATTAGTGGAAGTAGAGGGTCTTTCCATTAGGAGCTAAATGCAGGCCACAGTGAGCAGATAGCGGAACCGTCTTCAGTCTGTTCGAGCTATTCATGTTGTTCCAGAGGTGTGAATCACCACACACCGAACACATCGGATGTTGGTACCGTGTTTTTTTCCAGTGTCAGCAATGTAAAGTGTCTTCTAGTCATGCTGACTAAAGCTGGAAAAAGATGAACACATTTTTCAAGGTTTAAAAAAACCCCCAAAAAAACAGGACTGGAGTAATTGTATGAATGGTACGGTTAAATAGAGGTATACAATGCAAAAATAATTAAGGTAATATGCTAGATAATTTTACAAAAATTTGTGCTCAACAATAATAATAATAATAATAAACATGTATTTTGTTAGATAGAAGCTCATACAACAAAGCAAATATATGTATAAAATCAATAAAAATCCATAAAAATCGGGAAAAAAAAGTCTCCTTCTTCTTCTTCTTCTAATCTGAGCTCCTAACAACAACAAAATAATAATAATAATAATAATAATAATAATAATAATAATAAGGTATTTAGTTATTTGGGGACCAATACAGCAAAACAACTCATAGGCTTCACAGAAACAAATAAAAACAACATGCAACAAAATATTCTTTATTATTTATTCATTTATTTAATTATTTATTTTCCAAAGCCACTGAGATGTTATACTACTACTACTACTACTACTACTACTACTAATAATAAATGTATTAGTTAGATAGGAACTCATACAACAAAGCAAATATCTGTATAAAATCAATAAAGAAAGAAAGAAAAAGCCTTGGCAGTGGAAAAAAGTAAGTCTTCTTCTTGTTCTAATTTGAGCTCCTAACAACAACAACAACAACAATAATAATAATAATAATAATAATAATAATAATAATATAGGTATTTAGTTATTTGGGGTATTTAGTTATTTTTAGTTATTTTACAGCAAAATTCATAGGCTGTACAGCCACTGAGATGTTATAGTACTACTACTACTACTACTACTACTAATAATAATAATAATAATAATAGTAGTAGTAGTAGTAGTTTGGATTGTTTCTTCACCAGAATACATGTGTGAAAGAGCTTCAAAGGCAACCTTACCCAGTAGTTTTTTCTTTCCTTTTACACATTTTTTTACACCTCAACTTATTATCCAAATAGCTGTAAATTTAAAAAAAAATGCAGTCTAACTGATAACATAGTGATCTGACCACACCATGATGAGGAAATCAAACATGCATACTTCATCAGCATTACGCTATAGATTTTCTGTGGGTGTATATAATTAAAGACAGAGTGCAAATCATCACAGAACCAAGCAAAGTCCAGGTTCCCAGAAGCTTAATACAATTAAGATGATCTTAACAGATAGAGAGAGTGTACACTGTGGTGTGAACTCTACCATTTAACAATGCTGGGCAGTTTTTTCAGCAGTGGTCAGACTTAAGTTCCTCCTGTAATTCATAAGACAATAGACACTGTGATTCATGCTGATGCACCGAACAGGGCCAATAAAATAAGCCTGTGGTTTTTGTAAATGTCTGAATGAGACACTCTGATTCACTGTGCTGGAACTTTCCAGAACCAAAAGATATAAAAGGTTGTATACAAACTCGAGCGTCCAGCGTGATAAACCATTTATTTCTTCTAGAGAAATGAAATGGTAGCTTGAATGCAGAGTGCAGTGTGCCACATTGACAAACTGGACCTCTCGGGTTGCGCTTAATATCTCTAGTTTCACCGTAAAGAACCATTTCTTGCACATGAAGAAGTAACAAGCTGCAATGCTCTAAACATACCTCATTTCTACATTCTACATGTTTCTGCATAATTATTATTTCATCTATAATTAGTGTGTGCATGATCGTGCCTTGTGATGGGTTGGCAGCCCGTCCAGGGTGTCCCTCGCCTCGTACCCCGAGTCCCCTGGGATAGGCTCTAGGTTCCCCCGCAACCTTGTGTAGGATAAGCGGTACAGATGGCTGGATAGTTGGATGGATTTTTCTTCACTTCATTGTAATGAGCTGTCGATTCATGACATATAATCCCAGTTAAAGCCATTTCAGGTTGTAACAATACAAAATGCAGAAAAATTCAAGGGGGTGAATACTTATTCAAGGAACAGGTTCATCAGAGCTGTACAGTTGAAGATTGGAAAAAGAGCATGTTTTACTACAGTAGCTGATACGACTGGCCCTTATCTATCATGGCCCCCTAATAATCTCCATTCCTGAATTGGCCACATCACTCTCTCCTCTCCACCATAACTGATGTGTGGTGGGTGTTCTGGTGCACTATGGCTGCCGTCGCATCCTCCAGGTGGATGCTGCACACTGGTGTGGTTGAGGAGATCCCCCTATGAGAGACACCAGACCCAACAATACAGATGAGCTGAAGGTCGCTATCAAAGCAACCTGGGCTTCCATAACAAACACCTCAGCAGTGCCACAGGCTGATTGCCTCCATGCCATGCCACATTGATGCAGTAATTCATGAAAAAGGATTAAAGCTCCGACCAAGTATTGAGAGCATAAATTAACATACTTTTCAGAAGGTCGACATTTCTGTATGATAAATTCTTTATTCTAATATTTTCAGATACTGGATTTTTGATTTCCATGAGCTGTAAGCCATAATCATGAAGATTAAAACAAAAAAAGGCTTGAAATGTTTCACTTTATGTGTAATGAATCTAGAATATATGAAAGTTCCACTTTTTCAATTAAATTATGGGAAAAAATGAACTTTTCCACAATATTCTAATTTTTTGAGATGTACCTGTATATAATTTCTGTTTTATAGATTTTTATTAGACCATGTCATTCTTCCAGAGGGATTTTTGTCTTGTGGTGTAATCTGTAAATTTGTACAGTGGTGCAAACCTGCAACCAGTACATGTGCCATGGAGGTTGATGGCAAATTTAGGTGATTGTTTGAGACTTTTCTTAACATCTCTGATCAGATATCTGTTCTCAGCTACAGATATTTTCCTGCCATGAATGAAAGTACAGCAGGCTTTTCCCCCCTCTTTCTTTCAAGGCAGTTCATTTCTTTTTATAATTTTCCCCTGACACATTTCTGTGCTGTGGGTGTAACTATAATCTTTCCCTCAGCATCCAAATTACTTGCTTTTCTTTCATACATTGTTTTGTAGTCATGATGATAGATTAGATCTACTGATCCCTGAAACATTATTCTAAAGCAGCACACCATGTTACTGAATCTTAAGACGGCATTCAGTGCTAAAGCAGAAAAATGAAACAATTATGGGTTCACATGTACATACGGAAGGCATTGTATCAAAAAAAAAAATTAAGTTCCCTGGAAAAATAGCCATAAATGTGTTTGGCCCAAATGTGAACATATTTATGAGAAACCAGGAAGAACATCGTGTTCAAGATAAGGTTTGACAAATAAATGTACAAATAATATACAGCTACAACCAGGATTTGGAGGATTACTTTAAAAATGTATCCCGTTACAGTTACAAATTACTTCATAAAAAATGTAATAAGTTACATAATCCAAGTATCACAATTATGAAAGTAATGTAATCTGATTATTTTTGGATTACTTCTAGGTCACATATGTATATAAAGTCAAGAGAAAAGCAATACGATCTAAAATACTTTTATTTAGAGCTTATTTTAGAGCTTAAAGACATGTTCAATGTTTGGATTTGTTTTAAGAAAATAAATAAACAAAAGATCACTGTCCCTGATGCGGGTAACATTACATTTACATTTAGCAGAAGCTTTTATCCAAAGCGACTTACAAACAAAGCGAGGAGGAAATACAAGCAAAGCGATATGTCAAGCGGAGAACAATACAAGTAGTGTTACAATACAAGATTTTTTAATTAAGTTCTAGAGAAGCAAAGTACGCAGAGTAGAGGTGTAAGAGCCAGAGTAAGTTTTTTACTATTTTTTTTAATATTGTGGGGGTGGGCAGTTATAAGGGTTAGTTAAGTGCTCACGGAAAAGGTTCGTCTTTAGTCGTTTTTTGAAAATAGTGACGGAATCTGCTGTCTGGATTGAAGTTGGAAGTTCATTTACATCACAAAAGCATTTCAGAGAACAATTTGTGTTCATTTCTACCAAATTAACCATTTCTACCAAATGCACCAGGAGGTTGCTCATGTAAGCCCCGACTGGCAAGAGAGAACCAGAACTATAATCAAGCAGCTGTCTATATTGTGTTTTGTCAAAAAGATTCATTTATTTGGTTTTAAATGAAAAGAATTGTAATCCTGATAGTATTCCCATTTTTTTTCTTCTACAAAATGTACCTGTAATCTGATTACTTTGTTTTTTGACATAACTATAACGGATTACAGTTAGCAGTTTTTTGTATCCTGTTTACGTAACGCTGTTACATGTAGTATTCTGTTACTCCCCAAGCCTGGCTATAACAAAGTGACCGTGTCCTTGATGTGTGGGAGTGTGTATTTGGATTTGGTCCTGTACACACACAGATGTGCTGAAATAATTGCCGTGTCATTTTAGCTACAGGTCAGGGCAGGTTAAAAGAAACGCCTTTGTAAATGTTTTCTATTAAATGTCATGGTAAGCAAATGTGCAATTACCATGATAAAAGAATTTCAACACTGGGGGAAAAAAGAGCAGAAAATAAAGTTTACTTGACACGCTTATAGTCTGAGAGCGGTTTTTGGGGCAGGCAATAAACGTTTATGTGAAATGTATTTTTGTAGTATGCTTTAAGAAATCATTAAGGCAAAAGAGTTCATAAATGAAGCTCTAAAGTCAGGAAAACAACAGCATATTGTTATAGGAAAATCATCAACAACAGGGTGGTGTGATGCGTCAGCACTTCAAAGTCGATTCTTTTTCGATAACAGCATGTCCCGAAGTCTTGTGAATACCACAGTAATTTCGCCAGTGTTTAATTTATTAAAGAATAGTGCATCATACTTAAAAAAAAAAAAAAAATCTTTCTACAGTTACATTGAATGTTGTGGAGTTTCCTCAAA
The DNA here is from genome assembly GCA_024331685.1 of Stegophilus panzeri. Lineage (NCBI taxonomy): Eukaryota > Metazoa > Chordata > Actinopteri > Siluriformes > Trichomycteridae > Stegophilus > Stegophilus panzeri. Next base: position 23,669,788 of record JANDJT010000228.1, read on the forward strand.
GCAAGTTAGGTCCTGTAGATCACTTACTTTATAGCAGCTATAAAAACAGCCTCTCTTTTTTTTTTTCCTCTACCATTTGAAGTTAATTACACACAAAAAAGCAGCTTGTTACAGAGAAACCACAGAGTGCACATTTGTCCATCCTGAAGATTTTCCACGTATTGGAAAACCTAAAGGAACAGCGTTACCTTTGAGTGTTACAAAGCTCTGACACTGGAGACTCCTTCCATAAATGAAAACGATTCTGTGATTTTCCTGTTTTATTCCCAGTGTTGATGTTGGAAAGTTGAATAAAACTCCATAAAAAGACTTTTAATGTTCGAGCAGAGATATTCAGACTAATGCAGGGTTTGTGTAGGTGACTCCTGTTATAAGTGAAACGTTTCCGCACATCAACAATTACTTGTTTTTGTTTTGTTCTGTTCTAGTGGACCAGCCATCCTGTGAATTAGCTGCTAATATAGAAAGGATAACATATGAGAATGAGTGAATTAATACAAACCTGTGCTTTGGTTTGCAGCTGAAACTAATATTGGAGCTGCTGTTATAGCAAGTGAATCAACAACTTTTAGGGTTGGGGGGAGGGGGGGTTGCCTTGCACTTCTGTGTGTGCAGAGTTTGCATGTTCTCCCCGTGCTCTGAGGGTTTTCTCCCCCAGTCCAAAGACATGCATTGTAGGCTGATTGACATTTCCAAATTGTTCGTAGTGTGTGAATGGGTGTGTGTATATGTATATGTGTGTGATTGTGCCCTGCGATGGGTTGGCACCCTGTCCAGGGTGTCCCCCGCCTTGTGCCCCAAGTTCCTTGGGATAGGCTCCTTGCTCCCCCCGCTACCCTACATAGGATAAGCAGTATGGAAAATGGATGAATGCATGGAATCAACATCTGAATGAATCTGACAAATCAGGTTCATGCCTTCAACAGTGCAGTGGTATCAGTGGCATAGCCAAGAATTAATTTCAGGGGTCGGAGTCAGGACTATATGTACGCTAAATAAAATCAGAGTGTGGTCTGTGCTAAGTGTGACACGCACATACATTTCAGGTGAATGCCATACAGCAATCGACGCATGATTTACTATGAACCAATCTTACCATAACAATAACGACAAGACATAGAATAGACATCGAAAATAAAATACCTTTATGAGAGTTCTGCATCGAAAATGCTAGTAATACTTTATCTTACCTTGTAAAACAAGATCTGCATGTAAAAAGACATGATTCTGTTTGATCTGATTCTGTCTCTTACCATAAAATGTGATTATACTAAGTAAAGGAAGCTTTCATTTGCTGTTGGCCTTTTATGAACATCATTATAACACAATTACTGTGCAAAACATGTGCACATCTGACATGTGTATAATCATCTGCGCTGTAAGTTTGTTATGTAAACCACCCGAATAAGCATTTGGAACTGCCATAAAATATTTCAGGGAGATCCCGATCCTGAAAATCCATCCCCCTAGCTATACCTCTGGTCTGCATAATTCATGCTCGGTTATACATCACAAACATAGTTTAAAGTAAATATGGAAGTACCCTAACTGTTGACTCCACAAAACCCTTTGAGAAATTCTAAAATACCCAGAACTGATTTTGCTTGTTTGTTCCAATGTTGGAAACTCCATATTTTTATTTATTTATTTTTTTTCTTGTTAGAGCAGAGCTATTCAAACTATGGGAGGGTTTGTGCAGATAAGGGCTGAGATGGAAAATACCAAAAATCAAGATTTAAAAGACTGTGTAAGATCTTGCATTTTGCGTAAGAGGTCCACATTTTAACTTGAGAGTACGCTGGAGCGTGCTCTACAATACGCCAAAAGAGCTTTCTTCATTCATGATTTAAATGGCAAATGAGCAAATCGACATTCACGGAGGTGTTTTGAACTCTATATTAACTGACCTTCTCTCCAAGCCCCGCCCCTTCCCCATCTCACATTAGGAACGTTTTGGCCTGTGTTTTTGCTGTAGTTGAAAGATCGACAATCTCGCTTTCTGTGAAAGTGAGAATATGTCTGCGTTAGGGTGTAATACCCTGGGGTACAGTTCTAAATTCATGTTATATAGTCACACATTTGAAAAAATTTGATGGGATTTAACAATTGCCCTTAGACGTAAAATATCTTGGAAAAGGCTTACACTTTAAAAACGGATAGTTCATTTAACTCAAAAAATTACCTCAAAATTTGTAAGTTGATAAATCAATTTCTTTAAGCCAAATACACTTAAATATAACAAAAATTTAACTCAAACTTTATAATTTAAAATAAATTTTTGTTATATTTAAGTGTATTTGGCTTAAAGAAGTTAATTTATCAACTTAAAAATTGAGGTAATTAGTTTCCTCAAATTTTTTGAGTTAAATGAACTTATACGGTTTTACAGTGTAGGCACATGCCAAAATAAATAAATAAATAAATAAATAAATAAATAAATGTTGTAGAGCAAAGATGCCTTCCAAAATAATGAAATTAAATGTTTCTACATTTTAAGAAATACAGTAAAGAGCATTTAACAGTACTAAATGAAACAAAGTCGATATTTGCTGTGACGACCCTTTGCTTTAATAAAAAAAATTAGTAGTAGTCTCGGGTACAATTAGTGCAGTTTTATAAGGAAATGAGCTGTAAGTTTTATTGAGCATCTTGCAGAACCAGACACGGTTCTTCTGGAGACTTTGACTGTCGCACTTGCTTCTTATTTTTGCAGCAAAACCCAGCAGCCTTCATTATGTTTTTTTTTTCCTCTGAAAAGTGGTCTGTTACATAATATACTGCTTTCTTTACTGACATTCAAATAAACATTTTTCTGTAGCATTTAATTTTGTGCTGGAAAACTAATGTTTGGAAAACCTAATATGTATTTGTACTGAAGTCATATAAAAAATAAAAAAAAATAGGGTGGATAAAACGTTTGCGCAGTACTGTACATGAATAAACATGTTTTCGGTTCTTCTTCCACTACAGGGAAAGGTGTTGAAATTCTTATAAGTGTTAATCACATGTACACCACAGAGGCGATGGTTATTAGGTAGCTGTTAGGGATTTGGTTGAGAGAGAAAAAAACTCTGGAGTATCACTTTAATCAGAGACAAGCACCTCTCAATCTGCTCTTTCCAACGATCTTGGGTGCTTGCCCACACAGAAGAGAAATATCTCAAGAATCATCAACAGCACTGTTCAGTTTTCACTATTAATCTTTCCACAGTGGTATAAATGACACTTTTGTGATATTCCCAGAAGCAAGCAGGCTCATTAAACACACATGGCCTCATTTGTCTTCCATCTTCGGTGTTGTTCTTTAAAGTCATTAAAAATCCAGCTGTCGACTTTGCCCTTTGAAAGCCAGACGCTGCATCAAGTATCTGTCTATGTTTGAACGTTTTTTTTTTTTTTAAGGCTGCACGAGATACATTCCCAACCAATCAAAGTGCCACGCATGACTTTGAAGTATGAAATCCACTTTTCTCTCCGGCTGCTGCGCATGGGCTTTACGTCGGTCTGTGTGGTGCGTGTGTCTGAGTCTGGGTGACAGTGAGACAGAACCATCCACAGCATTTCATGTTAAAGCCAGAGGGGGCCACCTACTGATCAGCCGAGCAGCTCGAGCGCTCACATGCTGTCGTATAGAGCAAGCAAGTTATGAATCTGCAGTTCCATGATTTCAGTACACTTTTGGAAAGGTGTGTAATGGAGAGATCACACTCTCAGTCAGAAATTCCTTGTGAAACCTCATACTGTAGAATAAAAGTGCTTCCATTTACAGTATAAACAATCATGCACTAAGATCTTCCATTCTAAAGAGATTATTATGTGTGAGTCAGGCTGTAAGTCAGCGAAGGTTTTCTCTGAAAGTAAACGGTTTGTTTTGTGTCGGCCTGTGGGTTCAAAGTCTTGCACAAGCCGCACCAGTGGTTTCCCACCCCTTCTTTGTGGAAAGAGAAAAAGGATGTAAACAACCCACTGCACAACTCACGTCACCACACACCTGTTTGCGGTCCCGTGGCTCAGGAGAGTCGCTGACTGTGTCGATGTTTGCTACATGACTGATTGATTGACACTCTTATCACAGACTACACGTGTATTTAGCCATGTCTTGAGGACCAAAAAAAGAATATATATATATATATATATATATGGCTTTTTACAGCTTTTACTTGAAATAAATAAATAAAATCTTATTTGTGTTAAGATTTGAGAATCCGTGTCTATCTTTGTGTTAGGATTTGAGAATCTGTATATATCTTTGTGTTAGGATTTGAGAATCCGTGTCTGTCTTTGTGTTAGGATTTGAGAATCTGTATATATCTTTGTGTTAGGATTTGAGAATCCGTGTCTATCTTTGTGTTAGGATTTAAGAATCTGTATATATCTTTGTGTTAGGATTTGAGAATCCGTGTCTATCTTTGTGTTAGGATTTGAGAATCCGTGTCTATCTTTGTGTTAGGATTTGAGAATCCGTGTCTATCTTTGTGTTAGGATTTGAGAATCTGTATATATCTTTGTGTTAGGATTTGAGAATCTGTGTCTATCTTTGTGTTAGGATTTGAGAATCTGTGTATATCCATGTGGGGACCAAATATTCTCACAAGATTATGAATATCTGACGATTTTGACTTTGTGGGGACATCTGTTGGTATGTTGTCTGGTCCGCAAAACACTGCAGCTTGAATGTAAAAAAAAAAAAAAAAAAAAAGATAAAACCTAAAAGAGTGGTTACTGAGCTTAAACTTACTGTTAGGTTGAGGTGTACATATAGAATTAATTACATGCATTAAAAATTACGTCAACAGAATGTCCAAACAATGAGAGACAAACGTGTGTGTTTGTACGTACGTGTGTGTGTGTGTGTGTTTGTGAAAGGTGTGGTTAGTCTAACACTCTTATCTGATTCCAGACACTGACTCAATCAGACCTCGTTAGATTTAAGACTCCATATCAAGTGACAAACGTCACGGACGTGCACAAGTTACTCCTACAGTAATGCATTACATCACTGTCCTTCTATTTCAACTTAATTATAGATTTCAGACTTTCTTTGTTGAAGTCAGTGTGGGAGGCTGTATTACATAAAAGCTATATCTGTCAGTCCCTTTGCCCTATCTACTGTTATAAGGTATGAGGCCATGTATACATGTGTGTATTCAAGACAGCAGAGTATATGTTTGAATGTTTGGGACGGGCTACATGACAATATAATACCCATGTCAGGATACACAATATTCCATTATAGTGCTATAGAATTCTTGAATCTGATTGGTCAGAAGGTGTTTATTCATTTCTGTAACAGTTCTAACTTGTTCATGGATGTTCTACAATATTAAATGTAACTGTAAACGGTTGAAAAGCATGACATGCTGTCAATTTAAAAATTGTAAGCTAGTCATTGACAGATTGCTGTGGTATAAGAGGAAGAAAACACTTCAGGACTATTGGAAAATATTCTATTCACAGTAGTAACAGTAACTCCGGGCCACATCACACCACACTGCCGTTGATTATTTTCCTATAACAGCACTTCCTGTCATGTTTTATTAAACAGATGATTTTTTTTCAGAGTATAGCAGGTGTCATTGGTACTTGTATAATTCTGAGAAGCTTTATTATTCTAATTACAAATAATCGAATGTTGAAATCTGTTTTGCACGAAGTACTTCGTCTGTTCCTCATTTCCGTTGGTAAGTTTGTTTGTTTTTTGTTTTTTTTGAAGATGTGGAACAAAAATAGCATTGAAACCATTTTGTCCCTGTTGACACAAAAGGCATATAAATATAAAAATCAGATTATTGAGCAAGATTAGCATGTGGTTTCTTCAGTACATTTTCTTTAGTACTCAATACAGAAGCTTTAAAAAAAACCAAAAACACTGTTGAGTGCAAACATTTGCATATCCTTGGGACAAAATAAGGAAGACATCAAAATTTAATTTGTCTGTGGTCCTTCATTATCACGTTAAAAAATGTATAAATAGTTGTAAGAAATTACAGACTGCCACTAAACAGATTCCACTGCAAGGTAGTTAATGGAAAAGCTCATCCCTGATAAAGTCTTAATTATCAAATACACCTTAGTCTCAGCAATATGTGTGTAACACCACCTAAAGTGACTTTCAATCACTGAAGTGACTTTCAATAGCATGGGAGTGGCAGTGGGATATCAAGAACCATCCCTGAACAAAGGGATATGTGACAGTAATTATCACCTGACCATTTGGGGTCTTACCTACTTACAGTTGCATTTATATAGCGCTTTTCTAGACTCTCAGAGTAATTTACATAGTATGGGGGAGGGTGGGGTGCGGGGGAATCTCCTCAACCACCACTAGTGTGTAGCATCGACCTTGATGATGCGACGGCACCCATAGTGCACCAGAACGCCCACCACACAACAGCTATTCCATTTGGGGGTCACACCTGTAACGACATCAGTACTGCAAGAACGGAAAGTGATCACATCAACTGCTATCCTTAATTTACATTTAGATTGAAACTTCATTTACATTACAAGCAGAAAACCTGGCTTGAAATACAGTATAAAATACTGTAAAACACTGCCATGCTGCAATAAAGTTATTCTTCACTGAGATCTTCAACATCCGCATATTTTTTTTCTTATGTAGTGTATTAATAGTGATGTAAAGGTGACAAATTAAAAAGCAATGTAAAGTTTCTTAGTAAGGTGTTGGACAACCACCTGGTACATGTCTCTGAAATTGTACTGGAGAGTTCTTCCAAAGATATTCCAACAATTGGTGTTTTGAAGATGGTGGTGGAGAGCTCTGTTAACACACCGCTGCATAATCTCCCAGACTGTTCAGTTCAGTTGGGTTGAGATCTGGTGATTGTGCGTAAGTCCACAGCATATGATTTACAACATTTTCATCCTCATTAAAGCATTCATTGAGCTCTCATTTCCTGTGGATATGGGCGGAGTCATCCAGCAAGAGACCACACTCATCAGGATAAAAATTGTTCCGTGCAGGATAAAGGTGATCAGCCAGAATCGGTCCATACAGGATTTCGCTGAGTGTTTTTTGTGATTGTTGCAGTTAAAAATGCTTGCTTTTTAAAAAAAAAAAAAAAAATTGCAACGCAACTTATGGAGTTTTTTGTGCTTTTTTTTTTTTTGGTGGAACTCTACTTGAATTGGCAAAATTGCAATTTCACAAAATTGTTTTGACGGTCTTTCGCAGCGATGTTTGTTGGAAAGTGAGAGTTTTTAGCTGTACTCATCTTGGCCAAAATTGACCTAAAATCTGTATTAATTTTGGAAAAATTGCATGCTCGCCGGAATATTGCGAAGTTTGCTTGATTTCGCGTCAATTTCTGCAATCACAAAATTGTGAAATCCTGGAGGGACTGCAAAATATTTTTGTATTGATTTGCAGTGATGCTTGAACCCAGAACTTGCCCTTAAAATAACTCAGCACAGAGGCACCATTTTTGTTTTTACTTTAATTTGTTAGACATCTGTATTATGTAGTGAAAAAAATCAAAATGGCATTACTGCAAAAATATCTGGCATATCTGTCGGGAAAGGTTTTGAAGAAAAAAAAATTTCCTTTGTTTTTTTCCCCCCAACTTTTTATTTTCTGTTGGTTTAGTAGTTTTTGATTTTTATGATTTGTAACTGCTTGGAATTCGATTTTATTAAAGATAAAAAATATATATATTTTCTTTTTTCTTTTCTTTTTTTCCTACGCACAAAGCAAGACAAATGCAAACTTTTCCACTCAACCGTTCCAACCTGTTACACCAGTCAGGGCATGTCCACCTCTCACCTTTGGCATTGTTTGAGAACCTTTATATAACTTTTTTGATATTAAATTCAAGTGACAGCACTTGAATTTACAACCTGTTCACATAGTCATGTGTTTTTGTTTGCTTCCCCCAACATTGAACAAACCAAGCAACTTCCTTTGGCTTGCCACCAGGCTCATTAACATTACTGTCCAAAACAAGATCCTCCAGATTACTGGAAACCGGGTAACCGTAGCTTTTTTTCATGTAAATAATATTACTGTAAAAGCCCCTCTTTAAACATCACAAGCCAAGCAGAAAAAAACAAAGTTTATCTGCACCCTCTTCCACTATCAAAAACACACATGCTCACCGGGACTTGGACCTGAGCCAGGCCATAACTTTCTTTGGTTAAGTGGTTTTGTTTTCTTCTTCTTCTTCAATAGACTGAGTAATGGCTGCTCGTTCTGCTTGGGTGAGAAACACACAGACCTCGTTCTGTAATGTCACGCATTGCAGCAATTACCTTTTTCTGGAGTTCAGAGATTTAGCCTTATATTTAGGAGGTTTAGGGATGGCAGAGCATGATGTTTTCACTCATAAACAGCACTTATAAAGCATTTATTCCAGTAAATGCTCACCCTCCGGTCTCCCCCACCTCATTTCAGCATGTTGCTGGTAAATCAGTGAACTTTAAAGAGCAAGAAATCTGTATGCATTTTAGTACATGAATCACATTACATACATTACTCAACCAGCTGCAGTGAATCATCAGATTCAAATACATGGATACGAAGATGTCCTGTCTGATGAATCAACATACAGATTAAATGTAGTGATCCTAACTGAAAAATTCTCTTAATCACTTCAGCATGCACTTGTTTTTGTGAACAAACAGATGTTCTTGGCATATTACACCCTGACAAGAGTTAGACTGCTCATTATTTGAGTGATTTGATTGGTTTCTTATAACATTACATCCCAAATGGGTTTATTCCTTTTATACCACAAGTTAGTAAGACAAAAAAGAAGCTCATCATGTTAATGAGAAACTTTAAAGCCTTCTATCCTGAAGACTTTCCTGTGTCGGAAAATCTGACTGTTACAAAACACTGACACTGGAGACTCCTTCTACAAATGCAAAAAAATCAGTCTGTACAGCAGTCTTTTTTTTTTTTTGTGATTGTTGCTTTTAGCTGTACTTATGTTCGACGCACGTGAATCGAAGAGGGCTTTGGCTGAATGCGCGTTGTGATGACGTCACGTGACGTGTCTCGGCTCAAATCTGCGGTAATTTTGAAACATTGCAAGCTCCTCCGGATACTACGGAGTTCGCTTGATTTTGCATTCATTTCTGTGATCGCAAAAACACCAAATCCTGGAGGGACTGAATAAATATCACCACACAGAAAATTTCATCATATCAACAAATGTTTTTTTTTTTTTTTTTTAAATCCATATATGTGGCGCATCCGGCATACACGTACTTTTTTGTGTTAACTATTACTATAGAAACAATAATACATTCAAACATGTGCATTAATATAGACAGTGTAAAACCACTTTACCAGGATGTTCTATACTGTTTCCTTTTTCTTTTCTGACATTGAAGGTTCTGTATTTTATTAGCCAGACACCTCGACTGCCCAAAGCTGGAGAGACAATACATGGCCACAAGTTCTTTATCGGCTTCGGCGGCAAAGGAGCAAACCAGTGTGTCCAGGCTGCTCGGCTCGGAGCCAAGACTGCGATGGTGTGCAAGGTACAAATCAAGAGATTCATTTCCTGCTGCCAGCACATCTCGGTCTGAGCCTTTCTGTACCTGCAGAGCCATTTATTTCAGACCCATTTAATTAGATTCACACCACTGAGCTGCTGTTCCCTTTATTGTTCGCTTGTACCTGCCATACCAAGACGTAATAAAGAAGTGTATTTGGTCGTACAAAGAGCCCGATCGATACTGAAATATGCACGGTACAAAAATAGCCTCCCGTGCTTTCAGAAGCCCTGAAACAGGAGTTGCACTTCAAAGACAGGGGCGTCAGGTACAGAAGAGCCGTGGCCTTGGCGTGTCTTTAACAGCGTGGGATAAAAGGAGCCCCGGTGGGCAGAAAGGGACCCCTCCACCCTTTGGAGCACTAAACATCTCTGAGAGAGAGAGAGAGAGAGAGAGAGAGAGAGAGAGAGAGAGGTGCGGTGGTTTAGAAGTCAACTGGTAGCAAGGGAGGCATTTGGGTGGGGTGCCTGTGTCTGGAAGGCTTGGCTGAATTTAGTAATGCACAGTGAGAAAAGTATTGTTTCAAGTTCCTTGTATTCATCAAACTTATCTGTTCTTGTGTCTAATCCCATATGTCTTCTATTACGATTAGGATTTGCTCCATTATAATATTATTATATTATAATAGTAGAAGCAACTGCTTTTGAATCACTTTCTTTCTCAGGAAGTAGTGAGTATGAAACTGTGCAAACATTAGAAAGATTTTAGATAATGCAGCACCACTTAAAAACTACGAAGATGGCTTTGGACTACAATTGCTATGATAGCTTTAGGACTGCAATTGCCATGAACAGTTTTGCACTCAGGTCTCCATCAGGGAACAGTTGATAACTTCAACAAAATAGACTTCATGTGAAAACTGTAATGGAGCTCCTATTTACATAACTGCACTTTTGGCCATGTAGTACACAGTTATAGAAGGGAATTATTTATAATCATACGATCCAGAGCCACCCAGATGAGTCTGGTTCCTCTCAAGGTTTCTTCCTCATATCGTCTCAGGGCGTTTTTTTCTTACTTCTGGCTTGCTTGGGGGTGGGGCTACAGGACTGTGTATTTTATATTTGTGAACAGTTCAGTTCAACTCACCATTATACAGGCTTTTAATCCTCACTCATAACTACAAGTGCATCTAAAAAAATTAGAATATTGTAGAAAAGCATAAATGAACATACTTTTCAGAAGGTCGACATTTCTGTATTATAAATTCTTTATTCTAATATTTTGAGATACTGGATTTTTGATTTCCATGAACCTTAAGCTGTAATCATCAAGCTTAAAACAAAAAAAATGCTTGAAATATTTCACTTTATGTGTAATGAATCTAGAATCTATGAAAGTTTCACTTTTTGAATTAAATTACGGAAAAAAACTAACTTTTCCACGATATTCAAATTTTTTGAGATGCACCTATACATACATTAACTGCTAGTTTCACTGTAGTTACTGAATACTGCTTTAACATGAATAACTGAACAATACGCTTTGAGTTCAGGGGTTATTTCTCTGCCTGTAAGTACAGATTATGATGTACAGTATGCTGCCACTTGAGCTTTATACATATAGGCACATTTGTCACAGGATGGATTTTGTCCGGAGTCCACGTTGAGCTGAAAACCTTTCACATGAAACGTCAGATGTGGATTTGTGCAAAAGCTCAGCCCTTAATAACCAACTTTGTCTTCCTCATCAGGTTGGAAAAGATTTTTTCGGGAGCAACTATATTCAGAATTTCAAAGACAACGCCGTATGCACAGGTAATACATTTTCTGACCTCATACTGTACCTGGCTTTAACCGAGCACAGTGTTACTCTGACATGCACTGTAGAGTCATGCATTCTGCACTGTGTTTAGTGTGATTGCTGATTTCAATTTTTTTCCCCACCCCATTCTATCCCTGTGCAGCTTTTGTGACTCAGACGGCTGAAGCCATGACTGGAGCTGCCTCCATCATCGTAAACGATGCAGGTAGTGTGAAGTTGCTGAGTATGTGGCACCCTGTTGCACCCGCAGCTTCTAAAATAACACAAAGTGCACTTGTGAATGAAGCATAGATGAGTGCACTCCTCTCCACCTGGGGGTGGTTCAGGTCGTCACCCACACCGCATAGTTTATAGCCGCTTGGCTTTATTTAGCACTGCTGGAGGTGGGGTGGCTGACATAACCAGCCTGGTGCTAAATGCACCTCCTGTTGTGCTGTAAATGTCACTAATCACAGCTTTAACAGAGACTCTGACTCTGGTGGAGATCCACAAGCCTCTCAAGGGGGCTTACAAGTAACGTCATCGCCATCACCATAACAACCTGCGGATACCATAGTGTCCCAGCTTCCTGCACTAAAGTCACAGTGACTCAAGAACAATTATCTTGTAAACTGCTGCTTTTGAAATGCAAAAAAACCAAAACACACACACACACACGCATAAAAGCCTTAGTGAACCTGGACTCGGTAAATTCTTTCATGGGTTGTGTGTGCAGGTGAGAACGCCATAGTGATTGTAGCAGGTGCCAACATGCTGCTGGGGGAAGAGGAGCTGGAGCAGGCACGCTCTGCCCTGGCTAAAGCCAAAGTGTTGCTCTGCCAGCTGGAGATCAGCTCACACATCTCGCTACAGGCCCTGCGAATAGCTCGACAAAGCAATGGTCAGTGTGTGTGTGTGTGTGTGTGTGTGTGTGTGCATGCACTGCAGAAAATAACATCTACACTGCAAAATGACATCTTAGGAAGTTTCTAGCCTTTTTTAATATTAATGTCAAGTTTTAATAGTCTTATTAATAGTCTTGTTCTATTGGCAGATAATTTTGCTTATTTTAAGCATTTATTTCTAGAAAGAAGCAAAATTATTTGCCAATAGAATAATATA
>JANDJT010000228.1:23703133-23713947 GCA_024331685.1 Stegophilus panzeri
GCTCGGTGATGCTCTGGGGCTGCTTTGCATCCTCTGGCACTGGAAACCAGCAGCGTGTGGAAGGCAAGATGGATTCATTAAAGTATCAGGAAATCCCATCATGCTGTCTGTAAGGAAGCTGAAGCTTGGGCATCATTGGACCTTCCAACAGGAAAATGATTCCAAGAATACCTCAAATTCCACCAAGGCTTGGTTGTAGAAGTCGTCCTGGAAGATTCTACATGGCCATCACAGTCACCTGACTTGAACCCCATAGAAAATCACTGGTGGGATTTGAAGGCGGCAGTTGCAGCACACAAACCCAAGAATATTACTGTTCTGGAGGCCATTGCTCATGAGGAACGGGATAAGATTCCTCAGGAACACTGCCAGAAGCTATACATCTCATTTGTAGTAGGTCATAACAGCAAAAGGGTGCTCTAAGTACTAAAGATGCTTGCCATGAAGAGCTTGATTAATTTTGAAACTGGAGAAGTCATTATAAGTTGCATTTTCGGTTGAATTTGGGAAACCACTTGAAGCATTTATTGTGTTGAACTATTTCAATTGCTTTTGTTTGATTTGTTCATTGCAGACAGCTGAAAGTCTGTACATTTTCACAATAAACCTAATTTGCAATGGGGGTTGAGTACTTTTGATTGCAACTGTACATATTTGCTTTTAGCAGGTTTGAATATAATAAATCCAGTTAAGCCATGTTTATCCTACTTCAGTTTAAACTAAAAAGTGGACAGCTCCTTGCTGAAACACAATTAAATACGTTTATTATTAATACATGCCAAAACATTTACTAAACCCTGTTACATGAACCTATTCACCTCTGTGAAATATCTGAAATACTCCACAGGACACATTTTTTAACAGGAAGTTGCATCATCCAAATTTCCATAAGATCACAGAAGGATTTTTTTTTTTTTGCCCCTCATTCTTTTTAGCTTATTTTCAGTAATATGGTGATATTATCTGACAAGGTCACTTTGAAAGCACAGCCATGTTTCTCAAATTATAGATAGAAAGAAACTGAATAATATATCAAATGGATGCTAGTTAAACACAATTTGTGGATTTGTTCATTCTATGCTAATTATGAGGGGGATTCAAATGAAAACATTATTATTATTATTACTTTCTTAATTTTGCATTGTTTTATTGAAAATAGGTGTCATGAAAGTTGTTTCCCCCCCACATAATCTCCAAGTGTTCGAGTGCTTGATGAGCGTCTGGACAAAAAAATAAAATTCCAATTTATGTTGCGCTTTTAATATTTTCTTTTGACTGACGCTCATATTAAACTGCAAAATGCAGAAAGAAAGAATGTAAAAATAATATTGTTTTCATAGATTAACTGATTATCCCAGTTTTAATGGATCAGTGCATGTTTTCTTAGAGTTAGATGGGTTAAATGGCACTGCAATGATGGGAAGAGTTTAAGCAGCTATGACTGTGGTGTCACTGCAGTCACATGTCAAGGACGGAGGCGGTGGTAGATGATGCAAGTGTTGAAGGTGTGCAATAACGCTAGAGGTCTAGGGAAGAGCCATTAGTATGAATAATCAGATGAGCTTCTGAGAAGTAGTGGTGGAGTCATCTGTGGTTAAAGCTCAGTAAATTACAACATTCCTCATCGCTTTCCCATCTGTACTCCTCCCAATCCATTCCCCATCCAACTCCTCCAGGCAGAGTTCTACACACAACGGTACACTAATATATTTGATACATTTATAATGAAAGGGCTTGGGTTCAGCTTTTATTGCTTAGTGACTGATAAATAGTTCGACTGTACAGTGCTGCTAATAAATGCCACCTACTGCATTTCTAATGCAAAATAACAAAAGGAGAAGAATGTATGACCGAGATGAGCTGGCATCCCATCTACGATATATTTCCCACCTCATGCCCAGTGTTCCTGGGACAGGCTCTGGATCCACCGCGATTCTGACCAGAATAAAGCGCTTACTGAAAGTCAGTGAGAAATATATAAACTTCGCCTGGAAATCGCTTTCTCCTTACAAAGTGGCATTGTTGGTCAAGAAGATAAGCTAAAATTCACTAAATACTATAACTTCAGATCTAGAGCAATCATGCCCTTGACCCTCATTAAACACAGAGGGGCTGAACACTGACCTGCGTGACCCCTCTCCAGTTCAGCCTTGTTGTTCTCTTACTCACGTTGCCCAACACTGAGCCAGATGAGAACATATGACTCAACACAATGACATCCAGTCAACATCATGTACTGCCATTCACAGATGGTAATGCTAATTTGCTAATTTTCTTTCACATCATGTCTGTTTAAAAAAAAAAAAAAAAAAACTGTTGGTCACGATTAACTTTTGATTGAACAAAACTTTTGTAAGTACATATTTGCTTTTAGCAGGTTTGAATATAGTACATCCAGTTAAGCCATGTTTATCCAACTTCAGTTTAAATTAAAAAAGTGGACAGTTAACCTGAGATTTTAGTTTAAAGGAAAGCTCCATGCTGAAACACATTAAATACGTTTATATTGAAGTAAATGTGAAGTGTGTTAGCGATTCTGGTGCTAAGGTTGTTGGTTGATTTTGTATTTTTGGCTCTGGTGTCACAGGGGGACATTGCTAGCACAGTTACAATGGTGTTTATTAAGTGAAAACTATCTCTAAGTGATAACAGTCAGGTTTTGCTCTCAGCTCCAAAAAAACCCCAAAAGAGCTTCTTTTTTCAAACACCATTGTCCAGTGACATTCGATGTAATATTAATGACAAATCCAACAGAGAAGTAGTGCAGACAGTAAACATTACACTCAAAGCAGCTATATAACGTTTGAGTTGTGCTGAGTTATTAGAGAGACTCAGCTCAGCTAATTAGCGATGTACAAGTTGATGAGTGTTGTGGCGTTGATTGCGGTATTACCTTTGGAAGCTGATGTGTTTGAGCTGAGTGTACAGATGAGGAAGTGAGAGAGCATTAAGGCACTGCTGCATCGCTGTCTTTAAGTGGAGATGGAGCTAAGGACTAAACCCCACTGGCACCACTATCAGTAGGTAGTCAAACAGTATTCTGGGTAATGCAGGAAACGTCCATCCATTTTCTGTACCACTTATCCTACACAGGGTCACAGGGAGCATGGAAGCTCCCTCAGGGAATCAAAAGGGTGCCAACTCATTGTAGGGCACAATTGCACACACACTCACACACTACAGACAATTAGAGATGTTAATCAGCCTATAACACATGTCTTTGGACTGGAGGAGGAAACTCGAGTACCCGGAGGAAACCCCCGAAGCACGGAGAGAACATGCAAGTTCCCCGCACCAATAGCAGAGGCAGGATTTGAACCCCCAACCCCAGAGGTGTGAGGCCACTAAGCCACCGTGCCCCCCATGCAGGAAACAATTAAACAATAATTGTATTATAATTGGGCGCACGTTCGCCTCACACCTCCAGGGTTAGGGGTTCGATTCCCACTGCAGCCCTGCGTGTACGGAGTTTTCATGTTCTCCCCGTGCTGCGGGGGTTTCCTCCAGGTACTCCGGTTTCCTCCCCAAGTCCAAAGACATGTGTGGTAGGCTGATTGGCATGTCCAAAGTGTCCGTAGTGTATGAATGGGTGTGTGAATGTGTATGTAATTGTGCTCTCTGGCAGCCTGTCCAGGGTGTACCTCGCCTTGTGCCCAATGCTCCCTGGGATAGGCTCCAGGTTCCCCGTAACCCTGTAGGATAAGCGGTATAGAAAATGGATGGATGGATGGATGTATTATAATTCCATCCTAAAATCATATAATTTTCCTAACAATTGAAATCATCCTAACAATGGATTGTCGCAGTCCGGGAAGTGCTTCCTCTCTCTGAAGTCCAACACAGAGAGAATGAGGAGGAGTTTCTTCCTGTAGGCCATTCGGGCCCTCACACCTTGGACTATTAATACATAAGACATATAAATACAGGCCTTCAATTTCTCTGCACAACACCCACACACTCAACATTCCTGTCAATACAACTTTTATTTGCTGTCTATATTTTAAATCGTTTATATTTTTCTTTTTCTATTTCTATGTAAGTAAACTCGGTTTTATGTTACCAGACAGATATAAAATGCATTTCACGGCAACATACTGTGTATGTTTGTGTGCGTGACCAATAAAATTTGATTTGATTTGATGCTAAAATAAGTCTAAATGCCAGTGAAGATCACATTAATTATGCAGATTGACATGCAAGTTGTTCAGAGTGGATTTTTTCCTTTATTACCAATGACATTAAACTAAATAAACTACTTGTTCAAATGAACATGATAAGTTAGAGCTCACCATGTCTCACTTTTGTGCAGGGTGCTGGTGACAGTTTCATGGGTGCGCTGGCCTTCTACATGGCCCACTATCCGTCGATGCCACTGGAGGAGATGAGCAGGAGAGCAAACCTGGTAGCTGCAGTGTCTGTGCAGAGCGTCGGCACTCAAACATCTTATCCGTTCAAGAAGGACCTGGCAGCAGAACTGTTTTAACCCACCCTTAATATCGTATCTTCTTTCTATAGGAATAAACTCTTACCTCAACCACTGCACTGGCAGAATTGTGTGTCTAATATGTCACAGGATGTTATTTTGGAATGTGAAATACTGCATATAAATTTATACCACAGTGCTGTTTAATTCTCAATTCTGATTGGGCAGAAATAGTGCATTATTTCTGCATGTCACGGCTTGGACAGTAGTTTTAGCTGTAAGATGAATGATAGGACAGGAGAGTTTCCTGATGTTTCCTGTCTCTCAAAGAGAGAGAGAGAGAGAGAGAGAGACTGGTTAGGGAAGGACTGCTTATCACGCCTATAATAATAAGTTATTAACAGGGACTCTTGGGTTTTCCATAACATTACAGCTAACTATTAGAGCTGCAACAACTAATCGATAAAATAGATAATAATCGATTATTAAAATCGTTGTCAACGAATCTCATTATCGATTAGTTGGTCTGCGCAAGCCACGGGGGAGATTTACTCATTACGTTACTTCTATTCCGAAAACACGCTTCGGAGAGTAAATACTAAAGCTGTGTCCCAAATGAAGTACTGTACACTTACACTATGCACTATGTACTCTATCATCTAGTGTGTGAATTTTAGAAAGGTAATATCATCTAAAATGGAACGCTAACGGGTTGTTTTTTTTTTTTTACTAACCGGAAGTATATGCCGCTTCCTACATGACATCATAGCACGTAATGTCACGGTGGTAGCTTTAGCCTAATACCCAGAATTACATGACAGAATTACACTGTACGTGACTTTCTTTTCTCTCAATGACCCTCAGACGGAGGCGAAATCGTCACGTCACTGTGCGACCTCCAAGTCCTCTAAGGCAGTGGATCATTTTATATTAAAATATGAATATGAAAATAATCGTTAGTTGCAGCCCTGCTAACTATAAACTGGTAAAATGTGTGATGTGTCATTCATTAATATACGCAATATTATAATCTTTGGAAAATCACTATGGTATAAGTGGAATAACTCTCCAGACTCTGTTGTTTTACAAAAATAATCCACTTCGGGGTTGCATGATACCACCCGGCGTGGATTATTTTCATATAACTGCACAGTCTGCCTTGTGTTATTCCTTATATATGTGTTAGACCTACAGCTGTTCATATAAGATGAGAAATGGTGACTATGAAGGCCATACTATATGATTTACATCAAGCCATTCAGTGAGCCCTCATGCACTGCTGACAGGGGCGGAGTCATCCTGGAAGAGACCACTCCCATCCCAATGTTTTATTATAAGTTAAAGGTGAGTAGTCAGAACTCTAGCAGTGTATTTACAGTACTCTGCAAAACTCTTGTTTTTTATTACAAGCTTTGTTATAGATTTTTATATGACTTATTTTATGACATTATCGAGGCAGTACAAAAACAATTTAGATTTCCAAACATTCGTTTTCCAGCACAAAACTAAATGTTACAGATTTTTTTTTTTTTTTTTTTTTTTTTTTTTTACATATCAGTGAAGAAAGCAGAAAATTATATAAGACCACTTTTCATACAAAAAAAACAAACCATAATGAAGGCTGCTGGATTTTGCTGCAAAAATAAGAAGCAAGTGCGACAGTCAAAGTCTCCAGAAGAACCGTGTCTGGTTCTGCAAGATGCTCAATAAAACTTACAGCTCATTACCTTATAAAACTGCACTAATTGTACCAGAGACTTTTTTTAAAATGTAAAAACATTTAATTTCATTATTTTTAAAGGCATCATTGTTCTATAGCGTTTCTTTACATGTGCCTACGACTTTTGCACAGTGCTGTATATACAGTGACTGTTCCCTCTAAGGGGTAAAACAAATGACTCCTGAATGTAACCAGTGTTTTTTTCCCCCCTTTAATTTGTTGCCCATGAAGTGTTTAGAAAATCATTTAGGAATGTACAAAATCTAAACTCTATTATCTGAAAGTTACTGAGCTGCATATTCAGTGTATAAACTGAATTCATTTTATTTAGGATCTTTAACATAATTTCAAAATGTAATGTTTGCAAACCCGATTTACAGACTAACCACTTATTTAAATAATAAAAAAGGTCAACCTATTTAACTGTGTGCATGTGTGTAGGCATGTATTTGTCCCAAAATAATAGGAACACATGACTAAAACATACAGTAAGTCCTATTCATGTGCTTCGCAACCAAAAAACAAGCTGTTCGATGGTATTCTGACAACAACATGAAGTGTCTACTTCCATATTCTCTCATTTTAACAAGGTCAGCACCTTGTTGAGCCTAGTTACAACACAGATCATCTTGGAGTTTTCCTGTGATAAATAAACTCTTCACTTAACGTGTAACTAATGAAAGTTATATTACCTTCTGCAATTACTTATCAGAAGCAAAATACAGTAAATCAGAATGAGGTAATATCAGATAGAAAACTACACTTGACATTTTAAAGCTTTTAGAACTGAGGGTTAAATGACCCTTTAAAATATATATTTTTAAATATATATACATTCATATTTCTAATTATCAACTAAAGTCTATAAGAATATAATGGGTGTAAACTACACGGTGTCCCAAAAGTACATACCACACGTTTTAGCCAAATGTAACTTTATTTACAAAACCTCCTCTACATGCTTGCCTATTTTTTTAAAAACACACACGGAGTCGTTTCTCCCACTCATGAGGAACTTGTTAACACGCCTGGTGTTATGCATGTAATGCATGTCCATCACAACGTTGCGACAACTTCCCGATCCAGCCATGAGAATAATTTCAATACGGTCTTCTTTTGTCAAAGGCTTTCTTAAAGGCTATCTGGAAAATATATATAATATAAACTATGTATGAAACATTTTGGAAAACATTTTGCTAAAAAGTGTTAATATCCCCCATGGAAACTAACATGGAGACTTTTGGGACACCCTTACTTGCTACCATGCTGTATTTGATGGATGACATTTTGAACACTTTGGGCTTAGAGGTCTAGAGCTGACTTTTTTATTTATTTATTTATTTATTTATTAACACAACCTACTAACAAAAATGACTCACTTGACTAAATTAATAAAAAATGTGATGCCGATTGTATAATGTTGGAACAAACTGTTCCTTCTTGAGGGGTTAAATACATAACTATCATTCACACATAAAGTGCACCATTTTACAATAAATACTATATTTACAACACGCTCCTCTTTGCCATTTCCTGCATATTACAGGGAAGAGGTTTGAATGTTTTGAAAGCAGGGCTTTTCATAAAATCAGACTGATAAACAAGGTTTTAAGTGATAACCATCTTATTTTCAGGCAGAATTGTTGTTGCTTAAAATATGTAATCGGGTTATTTGGTAGAATATGTTTACGTATTAGGATATTTTATGAAAACATGTTAAGCAAACAAAAACCATCTATAGTTTTCTTTAGCTGTCTGTGAGATGGATTTTTGTTTGTTTGTTTGTTTGTTTTTAAATCTCAGATTGATGCATACCTCAGATTAAACAGTAAATTATAGACTCTCATTTTCATTTTAAATACAGTGTGGTACTGTTTCAAGTATTTAAGCCCAAAAAGTAGCATATGCTCTCTTTTTCAGATTTATTTCTCAGATGCATGCTATTATGTGAATTATGTTGCTCCTATCACAGTGCACTTAATAAATAATTTATCCACACACAAGAAATTAAATTAATTGAGCCTTGGAGTGTTCCAGTTAGTAAAAACAACTAGTGGATATTCATTTTGAATTTGTCTGATCAGACTTGAACAAATCAGGGCTTGAAATTCAATTAAGACATACATACATACACACACATATATATATATACACAATTACACACACATTATATATGTGTGTGTGTGTGTGTGTGTGTGTGTATATATATATATATATATACACATACACACATACATACATATACATGTATGTAATATATAATATATATATATATACATATATATATACACACACACACACACACACACCTGTGCAAAACCTGTGCGAAAAGTACACAGTACAAAATACTCTCAGCATCAGCTTATGTTAAGTTTGGGTGTCTCATTTCGTCAACATAAGCACTTGATAATATTCTTGTGTAATTGAGAATGTTATGTTACTAATTATCTGAGAAATGTCGGTAATGTTGTATTACAGTTTTTGGTATTTCATATATATTTTTTAAATCATCCAGCTAATTAAATTTTCAAATTTTTTAAAATCATACAAAAAAATTTTTATTAAAAAAAAAATAATCAAAAGATCATTTGATAATCAATTATCAAATAGAATTGTTAGGGGCAGCCGTAGTAAATAATTTATAAACTGATTTTAAAATGTATTAATAAGTCATATAAAGTGTCATATCTACAGAACATCACACTAATCTCTCATCTGCATTGTTCCTAAACAATGTATCAGTGCCTTTTACGCTAAAATTATAATCAATGCTTATGTAATAAATTATATTTAGACTGATGTGATTTTTGCTCAAGAGTATTAGATCATGAATACAAAATATGAATTTATTAAGAGTTACTTGTAATATAGTAAGAATCTTTCAATTTTACTGAGATAAAAGAATATTATAAATAGTCACTAATTTTTTATATATATATATATATAGATGGATATATATGGAGAATAAAAAAAATCCTTCTCAGTCAGTTGAAGCGGAGAACTCGAACAGTATTATGTGATTTTATTGTTTTTAATGTCTTTAAATAAAAAAAGAAAATGAATGTTTAATACACCTCTGTGTTGCAATTCAGCCATTTCACCATTAAGATTTTATCTTAAGAAAAAGATATCCAACACTGGCAAACGTATCTAAATGATTAGTCACTGCAGTATTGCTTCTCAGTGCATTTCTCAATCCGTCATGTTATGGAAGGATCTCAGGACGTCTGGATGCACTGTGGCATGTCATCATGCTTCATATAATCGTGATCTTTCGGTTAAGCTCAGTGTAGATGAGTGCTCTTACTCATAGCTGCTTCTTAGCTACGATTTGAAACAGTGCATGTTTAAATACACAAGCCTGAAATTCTTCAAGTGAAATCCCAAGTGTTTGGTCCATGTTTAAAGAGAGCGGATCTTCTTCTTCTCGATGAACAGGACGTGCTTGTTCACTGTGAATGAAAATGTAAAAAAAAAAAAAAAAAATTATCATCAAATTACATGAAAGCGATTACATAGAATTCACTATTTATTTTTAAACCATAAACACGTTTTAGATTTGATTCAAGAAAGTGTCGCTGAAAACAAACTCATTTAT
Source organism: Stegophilus panzeri (assembly GCA_024331685.1). NCBI lineage: Eukaryota > Metazoa > Chordata > Actinopteri > Siluriformes > Trichomycteridae > Stegophilus > Stegophilus panzeri. Next base: position 23,712,875 of record JANDJT010000228.1, read on the forward strand.
CTAAAGCAGAGACGCTGAAACTATACTGAACATCTCAACTTTGGCACAGGATTTACTTTATTTAAAAGTACAGAAAGCCAAGATCATCAATCACGTGAGAGGATTTTACATGGGAAAAAAAAACAAGAAAAAAACATCAAACAGCATCTTAATATGTCTCACGTGTGAAAGAGTTATAAGGTACGAATGAATTTAAGTATTTAAATCACAACTACAAAATGGCCATGCTTATATATTAAAGATACATTTAAGATATTGGGAGCAGATCTGACATAACTAATGAAGACTGATGAAACTTTTATAAAATTAAACAAAAAGAAAAGAAGAACAGTGAAATGATTTCAAATGGTTTGTTTCGTTTGCTTTTTGAGCATATGGCGATGATTCACTCAACAGTACTAATAACTAGACAGGCATTTTCTGCTCAGTATTAACTCCACAAAACAAGTGTAATAAAACAGATGAATTTTCACAAGCTACTTGTAATATAATAAAAAAATCCTTAGATTGCAATCTAAAAATCTAAAAATCCTGGTGATGCAATCTATATATGAGTAATCGTTTTTTGTGAATCTTACAAAAAAATGTTGAAACTGTTCTTAATTAAGAATGTTCTTTTTTTATTATTTAAAAGCACAGATTTATTTTAAAAATAAAAAATAAATGTTTAATCTCAAGTTGTATTTCAGCTACTGCACCATTATTTTTTTAAAAGAAAAGCAAAAGCAAAAGAAAGCTAAATATGCAGTAACAATATAAACTATTTCCTTATCTTATTTATTTGTTTCTCTTTCAGTTACACTACCAGTCAAAAGTTCCTGAACACCCTATATTTTAACAGTTTTTGTTTAAATAACCATCATATTAAAAATACTCTCAAATTTGGCCTATAAGTCAATTGAAAAAGTATTATTATTAAAGGTTTGGTGAAATGAGAAATGTTACACATGACCATATTTTATCGGAAGTGTATTTATAGTGTATTTATACTGTGCAAAAGTCTTAGGCACATACAGAGAAATGCTGTCGGGCAAAGATGCCTTCAAAAATAATTAAATTTAAAAAAATAAATA
>JANDJT010000228.1:23740369-23801082 GCA_024331685.1 Stegophilus panzeri
CAAGGGGGACCTACACAATGTTAGGCGGGTGATTTTAATGTTGTGGCGAGTGTGTGTGTGTGTGTGTGTGTGTGTATGTATGTATATATATGTATAATATGTCCTGAAAATGTACACACCATCAGATTTTCAGAGTGTATTATAGATCAATAGGCTACAGAAGAATACAAACAGATTATTATTATCATGATATCGATTTTTATTCTCAAAATATAAACACAACATAAAAAAAATTACATGAGTAACAAAAAGAGAGAGCATTCAACTTTCCATTTAGCATCCAGCACATTTAATCATCTTAAGTAAACAAAAAGAAAAGGAAAGTATATGGATGGCATAAAGTAAACACTGCCAAGAAGTCATTCAAAATTGAGCTTGTAAACAAAGATTAGCCTTTCTGTTTGGTCCTGCAGGTTTTTTTGTCCACTTTCTCTGTCAAACATTGTAGCTTTGCCTAACATCAAATTTAGGAAGACCAAACCTACTTCAGAGAACAAAAACAGACCTTTTTTCCCCCCACAATAATCTTTTCTTATTCTGAGGTAGTTTTGTTATGGTGGTTAGCTAGCGCTAATTTGCTTAGGAGTACCTAGCTAAGTTTCCCCTTTTCTCTCAGTCTGTAAAGCAGAAAGCCCAAAAAGAAAATTTAAATGTAAGATTTGTTCCTGCACTGAAATAAAGTTCAGAACTGTATAAGTATTTTATCAAATAACATAAATGAGAATAATCACTGTTTAATCAAACTATTTGAATCGTGTTTGTATATTGTGTGTGCGCTTAGTAATGTGGGCCAGGCCAATGTTAGCTAGTTAGCTTGCTCTTAAAACATATTTTATTGTGGATTAGAGCTGAAAATGTCCTTTAAAAACAGGGAAAAAAATAGTTTGAGGATGTAGTATTCAAAAGCATGATACTTTGATGTGCCGTGTAAACAGTGACAATTTCAAATAAAAATAGTTGTCTTAATTTTTAATATCTCACTTTGGTTTTAATTTATTTCTTCACAGCGTTATTTCTTGTTACTGTTAATTAGCTCATTTTGCATTTCTCAGGTTTATATAGTTAGGATGAGTCCAAAATGGCTTTCTGTTCACTCTGTATCCTCACTACATAGGGTACCCAGTAGAACTTCATTTGCAGTTCAGCCTCAAAAAAAGATCCTGTTGTTATTCCCTGCTAGTAAGAACATGGAGAGCTCAGCTAAACCTGGACGCTTGATCCCAGTTATATGATGCACATCTTTACTAAACAGTGCATGACACCACATCAATAATTTTTTCTTTATTTGATACCAGGCAACTTATCCCACATAAAATATGCTCTTGGATTTCGTCCTTTCGCACATTAAAGTGTGATATGTGAATGTGCTTTTACTGTAGATGTGTTGTTTTAGAATTGGCAGGCTGCATAGTGTAGACATTTTCACCTACAAAAAAAAAAAGTAGGTTTATAAAATGTACCTCACACTCTGCAGAGCAAACACTAATCCGATGGAAAAAGCTTGTATTGTATCGCAAAGTTCAACTTGCAGAGAGTTATACCACAGCACTGTTGAATTCTCAAATGTGATTGAGATTGAAGGTGTTGATTAATTACCTATAACAGCAGCTCTGACAGTAGTTTCGCCTGCAACGTTTATATTAATGTGCTCGTTCTAACGTTATCACTTCTATAGTACAACTTACACAAGGACTTACGCTTACTCCGAAAGTATTGGAACAACAAGGCCAGTTCTTTTTTTTTTTAAATTGTTGTTGTTTTTGCTATACACCGAAAGCATTTAGGTTTGAGATCAAAAGATGAATGAGACAATAGATCAGAATTTCAGCTTTCATTTCCTCATATTTACATCTAGACATGTTAAACAACTTAGAACATGGCAGCTTTTGTTTCAACCCACCAATTTTCAAGGTGATCAAAAATATTGAAGCATGTAACTGATGGGTGTTTCTTGCTCACCAGGTATGTGTATAGCAAAAACAAAGGAATTGGCCTTGCTGTTCCAATACTTACGGAGGGGACTGTATATGGGGGACATTCCACATAAACAGATAAATAAACATTTGTGATTGTGGATATGGTGAAGTTTTGTGTGACGAGATATTTATTTGGCATTTTTGGAAGGAGTCTCCAGTGTCAGTGCTTTGTAACAATCAGAGGCAAAGCTATAACTTGAAGTTTTCAGGACTTGCTTTATGCTTTGTGCCTTGTTAGTAACTTGACAAGCTGTGTTTTATTTGTCTTATTAACTATAAGAGAGAGGGAAAAAAAGGAGGCCTGTGAAGGAACGACTGTTTATTGGGACTGATTTATTTTGCAGATGTTTCACAACCTTAAACATAACTATAAACAGATTAAAAAGTACGACATCTCATTATTTAATAAATTAAAAATTCTTAGGATTGTCGAACAGCATATGCATTCATACTCAGTTTTGTTGTTACAGTGCATTTTTAACCAATTTTACAATAATTAAGTTGTCCAGGTTTTTTTTTCTTTGTCTGTTTGCCACAAATAACCCTTTGGAACAGACGAAAAAAGTTCTCAGTTGACCTCTAAGGACAGCTATGGAAAAGGAAATTGGAAAAATCCAGTATGAGCTTAAACGAGTTAAGGATTACCATGTGAGAGACACCATGAGGTTGAGAACAGCCTTCCTAAATTTCAACACCAAATGTTAAGCTTAGAACAAGGCCAGTGCATGCGGAAAGAAGCATTTGTAGAAAAACATGTTGCACTTATTACTCCCTCCACCTTCTTCCTTCATGTTTATGAAGACAAAATGAGTGTCTCTGAGATTTGTGTTTTACCCACTGTGTGGAACAGAGGTCTGTGGCTGGCGTGATGCACTGCAGTGTAGAGCAACAGATGCATTACCAGATTTTTTACTTCAGTGCTAGCATATGTAGCAGTGCCTCACATAATGCACACAATGCATTATGCTAAATAATCTCGCTGTGCTTGTCAACAGTTGCATGATTGCCATCATAGCAGATCAGCCCTCAGGGCAGTGATCCGGTTCACAGGCACGTACACACCATGACCTTGTGCAGAGTGCTTTTCACTGTGGGAAACCTTACACCCCCTCTCCTGTATCTTCTGGCAGTGCTGCAGCACTCTTTTTCCACAGGCTGGAGATGAAATGTAGACAGTAGAGATGTGGAGAGATTGGAAGAGCTCTCCTTAAAGTCATCACCTTTGATTGACCACTGAATAAATGTGAATAAAATGGATGTTTGTATTAATATACAGGTGAGTTTTGCACTGTGAAAAAGATAATTAAAGTCCTCGTAAAGTGCCTTGAAACATGTAGCATTATTCAGTGTGTTGACATAATTTCCACTGAAACAGGAATTCATATCAAGTTGCTCCGCCCCTTTTTAAAATAGGCAATAGCATGTAGCTTACCTTACCTCACAGCCAGGAAACGTACAACTGTTTGGGGCGGGACACTTCAGATTCTGGAGAGCATTTGATTGGACAGAAAATCTGATGGGAAGCTGAAGTGCAGAAAGATGTCATCAAAATTGTTGATCCGTATTGGTGGTAGAGAGAGACTTTTTTTTTGGAGCACATTAGCTTATCGATAACCTTAAGGCTAACATATTCATATGAAAAGTCACAAAACTTCATATGGTGGGTGGTGTAAAGCTAACTAAGTATGCAGAGCAAACTGAAAGGTTAATGCAAGTATGTTATCTTATGTGTGCTCTGCTAAAGTGTTGCACCTAAGTAACCAAAGTGGTGCAACTAAGTAACCAAAGTGGTGCATATTCAGTACTATTGTAAAAAGTGCTTGGATAAACACCCTGTTTTTTTTTTTTTGTTTTTTTTTTTTGCAGTGCATTGGTTAGTTTAATGAGAAACATTAGCTTCATGTTCAGTCTCTATTTACCCTGTAGTGCACTTTTTGGGGTGAAGCGATTTTATAAGGTTATCAGTGTTCTTATTGGACTAATCATATTGTCCAGATAGTTCAGTATATGCACATGGCCTCCACACTAAGCACACTTACTGCAAAGTAATTTCTTTCAGTTTGAATGTTACTCATCAGAATGAATAAATGGCAAACCTTGTATATAAATTTAAACAAAAAACGTTGTTTAACAACTGCTAAAGCCTGAGTACTCTTTAGTCGTGTATTTAATACAGACAATCACATTTAATACTTCTGTATTTTTGTGGGTTTCAGTTCACTAGGAAATTGTAACATTGGGATTGTTTATGTGACGGTAGGTCAAGTAAATTCAGGTTGAAGTCTCTGCTACTGCTGACTTATATAATACTCGATATAGAACAGGCTATGTATATGTAAGGAATAAATCATGACTGGGCATGCAGTTATAGGAAAATAATCAACCAAGAAGGTGGTGTTATGCGACCTGATGTGAAGCAGAGTTACTGTTATCACCCTGAAGTTGAATATATTCCAATAACGACATGTTCTGAAGTGTTTTATTGCTCTTATACCATGATAGTTTGCCAATGCTAACAGTTTTACTTTATTAATAAATGCAACATCAAAGGGGCACGGCGGCTTAGTGGTTAGCGTATTTACCTCGCACCTTCAGGGTTTGGGGTTTAAATCCTACCTCTGATTGGAATTTCCAAATTGTCTGTAGTGTGTGAATGGGTGTGCGATTGTGCCCTGCGATGAGTTGGCACCCCATCCAGGGTGTTCCCTGCGTTGTGCCCCAAGTTACCTAGGATAGGCTCCAGGCTCCTCCGCAACCCTGTGTAGGCTAAGCGGTACGGAACATGGATGGATGGAGGGATGGATGATATGTCGTATGTTCTATCATTTTATAGTTATGTTTAATGTTGTCAAATATCCACAATACATCCATTTACAAACTTTTTTTTTTGTCATATTAACTCAAAGGCCAGTGACGGAACAATTGTATATAGCTACTAATAATAATATTATTATTATTATTATTAGTAGCTATATACAGTTGTTCCGTCACTGGCCTTTGAGTTAATATGACAAAAAAAAGTTTCAGCTTTACCTCTGACTGTTATAAAGTGCTGACACTGGAGACTCCTTCCAAAAAATGCTATATAAACATTTCCTCACGATAAATGAAAATATCACAATATCATCAATTACTTATGTTCATTTTTAATCCGTTTTTTTTTTTTGGCACGTCTATCATATAAAACCCTGTACAAGTAATAATGTATTAGAATGAGCACATTCCACGCAAACCATGCAGCTGACACTACTGTCAAAGCTGCTGTTCTAGAAAATTAATCATCTTCTGACCAATCAGAATTGCGCATTCAACAGCACTATGGTATACAGTAAATTAGTGAATGAGTGAGTGAGTTAGATAAAGCAAGAGATTAATGGTACAGCATGCCATTGCTAGGAAGCTACATGAAATATTGCAAGTACAATATGGCAAGCAGTTGATTCATCTCACTTACAACACTTTCAAGTCTTTATTTAACCCAACACTAACAAACCAACTCTAACAACTCAGACATTTTTGAGAATAATGGATTTAGGAATGGTAATAATGTTAATATATTGAATTTAATTTGTAATGATCTTTTATTCATAAACTTAGTAGGGAAAGTTGCAGTTTACAAGCTCAAACGTAGTCGTGGCTTGTTTTCTCCCATCTGGGGAGTGTTTCCTGGGAAGCACGCTCTCATGGGTTGGAGAGTATTTGGTTGTCAGTGGGTTGGGAATGTGTGTGACATAGTGTTTCATTCTTTACCTGAATGATGGGTTGAGGCCTTTTACAGCTGAATGAAACTGTGAAATTTATAGTCATTATGATTTTTACGTTTATTTTTTTTTTTCTTTCTGTAGCAGTAGGTCAGCAGAAATGTTGGGGAGTTTTTCTTCTGTTCAAGAACCTGTATATTTTAGTTTTTTAAAGAGCATGGTCCAATGCGTGCACAGTTTTTCATTTGATAACCCACTTGGAGGTTTGAGTCTTTAACTTGTAAGAATGCACAATGTATAGTGTGACAGTAGTGTTTCTTGTGCAAGCAATTACTACAACCCTCATGGTTCTCAGTTCTTTCTCACACTTGTTTCTCATCACTTGGTGGAAACTTGGAAACTCTTGCAGCACTTCACCTCTTTTAACAGCTTGGATCGGCTTGGATTGAATTCTGCCTCACTTGCCAGTTGCTTTTGATAAAAGTGTCCGTCAAATATTTGAATGTAATCTTTGTGCTTCATTAAGAGCTTGGTCAGCATCTTTACACAGTATTTATTCACAATTATTTTCTTCTCTGAGGTTCTGTACGTTCTGTACATCTGCAGTGGTTTTTACTAGGTGGAAATGGGAATATTGCAGAAGTGTTTTAAAGTTGCAGGCTTTAATTGCCAAATAGTGGGTGGCTTGAATATACATCAACTTACCTCCTTCATGTCATGGGATCTGGTCTGTCACAAAATGCCACAGAATACTACTACTACTACATCATTGTACAGTATAAGTAAGTAAAATAACATGATTGAGAAAATAATCAACAGCCATAAACAGTCATTTCCTCACAAACCTTTCTTCTTTCTTCTCTCTCTCTCTCTCTCTCTCTCTCTCTCTCTCTCTCGCTCGCTCTCTCTCTCTCTCTCAAAGTTAAAAAGACAAAAATAACTGCACTGAAACCTGAAAGTGCAAAGTTCTCTGTCCTGAAGACCTCCCTGTGGAGGGAAACTTACAACTCATCATTACAAAGCACTGACACTAGAGACTCCTTCTATAAAAAATGTTAAATAAATGTCTCTACTTACAGAAAGCTTTCCAAATTATACCTTGTTCTTTGTTTATTACTAGTCTTCAATCAGGTGGAACGTTTGCCATACAAGTCCCTGTGAATGTGAATGAGTTGTTACTATAGAAACAATAACATATTAGAACAAAAACATTCAAATAAACCTGTGAATTGAAAAGTACAGTCACAGTAAAGAATGCAAAGTGAAACACTGCTCTTAAAATACACTATCATAGTTACACTCATGCCATGCTTCCACTCACTGGTGACTTTAATAGGAACACCTGCACCCCTACTCATGCAGTTATCCAATCAGCCGATCATGTTGCAGCAGCACAATGTATAATATCATGCAGATACACATCAGTAGCTTGAGTTAATGTTCAAATCAAACATCAGAAAGGGGGAAAAATGTGATCTCTGTGACTTTGACCCTGGGATGTTTGTTGTTGCCATACAGGCTGGTTTGAGTATTTCAGGAACTGCTGATCTCCTGGGATACAGTCTCTAGAGTTTACACAGAATGCTGCGAAAAACAAAAAAACAACCACTGAGAGGCAGATCTATGGTGGAAACACCTTGTTGGTGAGAGAAACTTCAGAGGAGAATGGCCAGACTGGTTCAAGCTGACAGGAAGTCTATAGTAACTCAACTAACCACTCTTTACAACCGTGGTGAGCAGAAAAGTATCTCAGAACATGCAGCGTGTCAAACGTTGAGGTAGATGTGCTACAACAACAGAAGATCATGTGATTTGAACTACAGCTGTAACTACTGCCAGAGCTGCTGTTATGGACATAAACACTGTCTGACCAATCAGATTTCAGAATTTAAGAGTGCTGTGGTATAATATGGACTGGTGAGCTGTCATTGTCTACCCAGTGTACGTAAGGTGTGGTTTCATTGGAAGAGTAGTAAGTGGTCAGGTCTTAAGACTAAGACTTTCACTGTTGGAGCAGACTCTCATTAGGCCCCTGGACTTTACTGGTTTGCTTACAATCCTTCTTCAACCACAAGAAAGAGCCATTTATCTCATTCAGACTTTCTCTGCTTTTTGCTCTCCCCCTCTTCTTCATCTTTCTGGGTTTCTTTCGTTCCTATGTTTTCACTGGTCTTATGCTCAGCAAGAGGTTAGCGAGAGAGACAGAGACATGTGTGTGTGTACTTGAGAACAGATGGCAGCTGGTTGGCCTGGCCAAGCAAGGCAAGGTAATTACTCTGCACTGGGTTTCTTAACTCTTTAGGAGTAGTCTGTTGTTTTTCTTATCCCCCCCCCATTCTCTTTCACTCTCTCTGAGGTGGTTTTTACGCTTAAAGAAGTGGCTTTGGCTGAGAGCAACCTAGCTTGCAACACATGTTTTTACAGCAGTTCTGCTGGGTGGGACTCTCAATCATTGCAAGACTTCCTCATTTTGAATTTGTTCTTCTTGTTTTGGATCCAACATTCAACAGGCAAATTTGTGCAGCATTAAAAAAAAAAAATAAAAAAATAAATAAATAAATTTTGCAGATTGAATGTGACCCAACACACTTAGTAGCTACTGTTTGTACCCATGCACTGCAATAATTTTGACTCGCACTGTCTTCCTTGCTTTAGTGTATAATATAAAGTGCACATACAAAATATTTTTTCAGCATACTTAGTACTGTTTGTCCTTACTCTTTTACAACTGTGTACTTTAAAGATTTACGATCCTGCTATCTGGTATCACCTGGAAGAGGATGGTGGTTTCATGCTGTCACAGGGAGGTGTCTCTCTCCTAAACCCCCCCCAAACACTTGCAACTATTGCATTTGGCTTGCTCTAAATCTAAACCTACATCTAGAATTCAGTAAAGTTGCTTTGTGTCACCTTTAAATGCGATATCCAAATAAATTTGAATTGAATTAGTCAAAGTAAGCACATTTTTGTCAATGTTTTTAGGACCAATTTTTTTTGGATCACGCACACATCTCTCTCTGGGAACTTGTTCGTTTGTGTTCTGCCTGGAAAAGCAGTCCACATATAAAAATGTAGGCATTTTTGTGTCAAAAACTAAAAAAAAAATGTGGATAATTTCCTACTGGCACCCTAAAGTCGTTTATGATGTTTTCATCAATGGCTGTGCTATGTTTTCATGCTGCAGAGTGGAAAAACAGATGTAAGACTCTAAGAGGAATGACTCTTCACCCACACACTCTTTTTGTGTTACGATTGCATTATCATAACTCTGGTATGAGACGAGTCATGAGATCTGTGTGTTGCTTTCCAAACACAGATTTCCTACCACGGTAGTGAGGAAGGTGGAGAGAGCGAAGATTCTGAAGGAGAGAACCAAGAGCTGGCACAGATTGACCGAGGTGTGTGTCTTCATTTTATCCCTTCTTAACCACAATCTTTTTTTTGGGCTCACTTTCTTTTTTTTCATCTAAATTTGGACCTCAGGTTATAGAAATATAAGGATGTGCTAAAGTGTGTGGCATCCAGACTTATTTAGAATTAATCTCACTTCGACCTGAGGTGTAATTCTAGACCTGGTCCATACACAGTTTTGTATAGTATCATTCTTTTGTATAGATGTACTGTACACAGCAATACATTAAGTACAAGACACACAAAGAATGTAAAGTGAAACATTGCTCTTAATATACACTACCATAGTTACAGTCATGCCATGCTTACACTCACTGGCCACTTTAATAGGAACACCTGCACCCCTACTCATACAGTTATCCAGTCAGCCGATCATGTGCAGCAGCACAATGCATAATATCATGCAGATAGACATCAAGAGCTTCAGTTAATGTTCAAATCAAATATCAGAAAGGGGAAAAATGTGGTCTTTTTGATTTTGATCCTGGAATGTTGTTGCCATACTGGCTGGTTTGAGTATTTCAGGAACTGCTGATCTCCTGCTGAACTCAGGAACAGGAATCTGAGGCTACAGTGGACATGCGTCCACTAAGTTGAAGATTTGAAAGAGACCAGATGATTGGACCACTTGGCTGATTGTATAACTGTATTGATGAGCAGGGATACAGGTGTTTCGAATAAAGTGGCTAATGCGTGTAACTTTTTCTGTAAGTCCAGCAGTGACTGTTAGCTGTTGGCTAGCCCTTGTAGTTATATAGCTAGGTTAGAAGTAGAAGGGTAACAAGCTAACACTAATGTTATCTGTCTATCTATCTCTCTAGCTACGTAGCAATGTTGAAGTAACTTGGGTGTATGCTGATATTTATGTAGCCAATTTATTCTTCATCCATTTTTGACAAGGTACTACAAAGTTACAATAATGTAGTAATCTGTGAGAACAGGTTTTGACATTATGACTATTATTTCCACATCTCTGGTGCTGATGAAATTGATTAAAATCAATAGAATAACAAAGTCACCTTGGATGTGTTGTGGTGGATTCATGTCTGTTTGGCCAACAGTCTCATGCATCCTCTTTCTGGCAAATTATAAACCATTCCACTATTCAAAACCGTTTTATCATGACCCCAGCTGATTAGATTGATTAATCCCTGACCCAGTTGATTAAAAAATTGATGCATAATTGAAAGCATGTGAAAGCAAAATAAACCATAAATGACATCATAAGGGTCATCTTGGTATGTATTGTGAAATTTGTTCATGCTGACAATAAATATCGAAGTAATCGAAGCTTGTTTTGTCCTTCAGAGCGCCGCAGGAACTGTGTTTTAACCCCCCTGGCTACCAGTCAGCAGCCTAATCAGGGCCTGCTTTCCCCGGGCCGTGTCCGCCGTGTGCGGTTGCTACTGGACCCTGCCATGGAGCGCCATAGCTCTGAAGAGGAGCTTGAGCGTATTGCGGGAATTGCTAGCACCGCAGGTGCTGAGGGTGGATGCAGGTGGCACAGACACGGCGAGCTCAGCAGCACCTCCAGTGACGAGGAGGTGAAGGACCTGTGTGAGCCAGGTGCTTCCCCCAGCCCTGTGCTGTTCAGCTCGTCACCACCTCGAGGCCTCAAACCCACACACACCTCCACACGACTACACACCAGACCCATAATCCTCAGCCACTTTGAACAGCCCGCCGTGCCATACTGGATACACCGGAGAGAGCCCGGTCGGCCGAGTCTGGACCTGGAGAAGATGCAGCAGGTTTGGAGCTCACTTTTATGATCTACAGGTTGACTTTATATCATTTTTATGCATTGATTATGCAGGAATGTCATAAAACCATTGTTTATAGTTAGTATTAGTATTGAGGGATTAATAGTAAATGCCTGTTTAAATCTGCAAGGACTTCATGATGCATATTAAAGGGTTCTTGTTCTTGTATGTACAGTATGCATATGTCACAGTTTCCATTAATGCTTATTACTCTGTGTGGGGAAAAAACACTTTCAGACTATAGCTCTTTGTTGCCTGGATTTGAAAAGGCTGTCACGCACACACACACGCACACACACACAACAACATTCTCACATGAGGCCCTTGTGCCAACCACCTCCAGAGAGAGGAACGGATGACAGATGTCACTTCACCCCTCCCTGTTCTGTTTCTGTCCCGGTGAAGCCAAGCTTGTGTATGTGTGTGTGCACATGTGTGTTTGTGTGTGTGTGTGTGTGTGTGTGTGTGTGTGTGTGTGTGTGTGTATGGAGGATTAAAAAAAGGACGGGGAAAGAAGGAGCAGACATGTTTAATATTATTTGGACAGACTGTCAGAGTTCTCCTAAGATGAAGAGCAGGCTATATGGAGAAGACAGTTGAGGGTTTTGAAGGAGGGAGGAATAGAGAGTGGTATCATACTGAGGGCCTCCATATGTCCCTAGTTTTCTGTGGTGAGGGTAGATTATAAGAGACAGCGGGGGCTGAGTGTGAGTTCATGAACGCCTGCTCAAGTGGAATAGGCAGTGTTGGATAGCTGCTGCTGAAGTAGCTGCCAAAAACTTCTCATTTTAACCCTTTGAAATCAATTGAACTTTTTTTGTTGTTGTTGACCTTTGACAACTTCATTTAATCTCTATGCTGAGACCGAGTCTTGATTTAACTGCTGTGTTTAAATTCATATTAGTTCTGAGCTTTGTATTTCACTACAGGAACAGCTGTTGTGTATTAGGATAGTATTCCACATTTGGTCATTCCAATTTCTCTGTTACAATAATCCATACAGACCAATCCTGAGATATATGCAGCTGCTCATGTGCAGCAGACATGGCTGAGGTGTGTGTGTTTGAGCTTCATGAATGGCTGAGATGACAGATGATGAAACCAGATTGAGTGAGCTTTTCGTATTTATTACTGTGAAAGGCTAATCTTTTATCCAGAGTGACTTACAACTGAGACACGGTCCAAGGAGAAATCTGAGCAGTTGATGTTTAAGGGCTTTGCTTATGGGACTAACAGTGGTTCTCTCTCATATGTGGGATTCATATTCTTCAATGCACTAGCGCAGACCCTTATTCACCAAGCAGTTACTATTGATATGACGATAAAAGCTATAAAAAGATATCCCAGTACCCATGACAGCTCAGAAAAGTGTGACACATTTTAGTGTCTGAAAATCTAACACATTTTTAGCGACATTTGCAAACAGTAAAACATATTTTCTTGTTTTTATTTGTTAGATTGCTCAGGTGTACATTGGTATTCTGTGCATAGGCTCAGCAAGATCAGTTTACACTGTACTATTAGCAAAGCTTTAGGCAAATATTTCCCAATCCTGCTCGCTATACAATTTCATGCATTAATTAGTGAGTAATGCGCTTTGACATTTTCTTTTGGAAATTCTCACGATATGCTGGGTATTGCATTTATTAGCTTTGACACCACAGTGCCCCAAGCTCACAAAGGTTCTCCATCAAAGCAGCAGGAAAAAAACACTAAATGTTTATTATATACCCTGCTGAAAATACAATAGAAACCATCACAGAAATTCTAATGGTTTCCACTACAAATACTGCTACAAACCACCAGCTAAACATTAAAACCATTACTGTTACTATTATTACCATTATTACCATTATAATGGTATCCACTAGGCATAACATGCCACCAATAGAAGGCAAGAAATTACCTGTATAGACTCACAGGGACCATTAGGGTTTCTATTAAAACCAATACAATTCCCATTATAACCATTAAAACCATTACTCTATTCTGTGAGGGTCTCAATTCTATGAGGGTTTCTATTGCTTTTTTTTTCAGCAAGGAAGTCAGAGCTCTGCTGAGGGCTATGACTTTTGTGGTGAAGGAGAATATAGGACAGTCAACACGGGAATGATGTAAGCCTGGATCTTATCAGTGTCAATATTTCTGCCTTGGTTTTACGTTTCAGAAAATGCTCCTGAAAAAGAACTGTGGCGGGAAAACAAGGACAATCAAGATCCGGGTAAGTGTGCGATCTGAATCATGAAAAATGAATGCATGTGTGAACTAGCTTAGAGAGTACTAATGATATAAATGTGGGTATGCTTTAGTTGTGTGTAATAACATACTATAATACTGTATGACATCATGCTGTTGAGAGTGCTGGTTTGGAAAATTGTTTCTGAAATATTCTGTTTTGTTGGCTTAGGTTAACCATCTAGCTAGCATTAGCAGTAAAGGATATGAAGATTTATATAGATGACTTAAAAAAATCCTCTCAGAAATCCTGTCAGGTTTGCTCATGTTAGCTGACTGGATAACATTAGCAGTGAGTATTGGAGGCAAAATTTCAACTTTCAACTGGTAAAATCCTCCGAAAACACCCTCTGAACTTGAAATTTCAACTTGGCTGGCTAGCCTGTTGCTAAAGTACTAGCTATTGTCCACTGGCTAGCTTATTGCTAAGCTGCTTGCTGTTGTTTCTGTACTGCAATTTCAGTCCAAAATATTGCATGAATACTTGAAGTGCATAGCACCAGTAGCTTCTCAGGCCTGCAACTGAAAAATTGCAGTTAAAGTAGCTTTTCATCAGCTTATTGTGCTCTGACAGAGCAAACAAATCTCATGCTTTCGAGGAGGCATCCATGTTTATATTTTCCCACGTCACATTTTGAACGTGCTGAGGTGGGAAATGACGTTATTACAACTTACAAATGACCACTTACAAGGCACCACAAACACAGCATAAATATAATTTATGTCCACAGGAACACTGTCAAGTTAGCTCACATTAACTTGCTGGATAACATTAGCAAGGACGATTATGGAAATTTATGAATATGACTTAAAAATATCCTCAGAAATCCTGTCAGGTTTACTATAGCTAGCTGGATAGCAGTTGCAGTGAAGGTTATAAACATTTAAAAATATAACCAGAAATCTTCTCAGAAATCCTGACAAACTTGCTTATGTTAGTTATCTACCTAGAACTAGCAGTGATGACTAAAAAATGTATAAATGTGACTGAAAGGCAGTGCCTTGCATAACTATTTAACCCCATGAACTTTTCCACATTGTGTTGTGTTATAGCCTGGAATTGAAATGGACTTAATTGGGATTTTTACCATTTGATTTCCACAATGTGTCTAACATTTGAAGGCACTGAATATTTTTTTTTTTTTAAATTGTGACACAAAAGTTATTTAAACAAATATGCAGTCATTTGTGGTTGCATATGTATTCACCTCACTGCATCAGTAAATGGAAAAATCACCTTCACCGCTGCATGTCTTCTGGGATATATATCAATCATCTTTGCACATCTGGATCTTGATATTTTTGCAGATTTTTCTTTGGAAACTCCATGCAAACAGTAACCTGAGCTCAATATTGAACCGGGGACCCTTGAGCTGTAAGGTGGCAAGTTCCAGGTTGTAACACTACAAAAAGTTTTAGGGGTGGATACTTATGCGAGGCACTATATAGGAATGACAGTGACTTCTTTATTTATATTAATATATTTTAAAAAAACTTAGTGACACGCCCACTCTGAGCCACTGTCATTTCTATATAGACACCCACATTTCCATTTCAGTGCAATCCAATCTGTACATGGACCTAATTCCTGGAGTCTTTCTTTGTTTTTTAAAAAAAAAAAAGCAAAAAAAAAAATAATGTCATGATTAATGTAATGCACGCCCAGGCCCTGTGTTTGAATGTCTGTTTTTTTCCCCAGCATGCTTCTTCTGTAACTAAGAGCCGTTATGTTTCTGCTAATTAGCTTAAAACATAATTGTTGTGTAATAGCTTTTCTCCTCTGCGGAGTCAAGAACCTCCAGTCTGTCTACAAGGGATTGAATGTCCCTTTTATTTGATTAAGGTAAAGAGGAGAAGAGGAGTGAGGCATGGCGAGAGCCCTGGTGTGTGTGTGTGTGTGCGTGTGTGTTGGGATGAAGTCATTTTCCTTTTATAGAATACCTTCTGTTGCAGGATCTCCATGATCTGGAGAGAATCATAGAGAAGGGGATAGATGTGGGTCCCCCCCGTCTTACATCCTTGCCTTCTTGTTTTCAGCCAATACTCTTTTTATATCTTTTCCTTTACCCCTCTCTGCAGTGTAGATCGCCCTAGCATCTGTATCTTTCATTCTCAGTCTCTTTCCTCCTTCTTTACTCACTATTTAATCTATATCCTTCTTCGGTCTTTCTTTTTTACAGGCTATTTACCAGCTAAAAGTTGATAGAGGGGGATGTAGTGGTTACCAGGGGGCCCATTAGGAGAAATTGTCATTATCATGAGGGCTGAATGTATGTCTCTGGAGTTGTAAGATGGAGGTCTGGGGAACATGAGGGAGACAAGGAAAGAAAAGAGTCATCTGTGGCTGAAACCGGAGCAGATAAACACTCTCTGCTGAGGACGATACTCAGCTTGGGCAGATGTGAAGGGTAGTGGGGGTTAGCATTTTCCCATAGACTATGTTCTTGTTATAGAGTAGGATGTTACTGTAAAGGTAGAAGGAAGCATAATTTTGAAAGCTAAATCTGGCAATAGGTTGCCACATTTCTCTCTATCTACAGCTGTGATCTACAGGTCCAGCAGTAAAAGCAAACACAGATTGAATACAATCTGTTATAAGGTACATTTGCTTCCTCAAATAAAAGGCCTACATTTGGTTCCTCATAGATTTTATGATTAAGTGCCAAACTGGTCCTATGGCACTGACAGTGGTTATGTGAAAGGAAAAGAGTTTGGCTCTGTGCTATGCATGCTCTCATCATTTCTCTCCCTGCTAGTGGTATAAGCAGGGGCCATGCTTAGGCACTCATATGCAAAACACGTTAACTTTTACTTTCATTCCTCTTCACTGGAACCTGATCCTCCCACACCTCTTCTCTTAAGCCCTATAATGTTTCAGTAAGACCCATGAAAGCTATTTCAGGCAAGACATAATGATTTGACCTTGTATAGGCGTGTATATGTAATATATACAGGTGCATCTCAAAAAATTTGAATATTGTGGGAAAAGATCAATTTTTTTCCCTAATTTAATTCAAAATCTGGAACTTTTATATATTCTAGATTCATCACACATTAATTGAAACATTTCAAGCCTTTTTTTGTATTAATCTTGATGATTACGGCTTGCAACTCATGGAAATCAAAAATCCAGTATCTACTCGGTGGCAAAAACAGTCAGTCTGGCTAAAGATGTGTAAAATCTTGCTGAAGCATGATTTCCTCACACATTGAATGTCAAGCTTTGATGAAGTTGTTGGATAGATATGTGCTGTAGTGAAATGGACATAAGCCTAATTAATTCCGTTTGTATTCATATAATGACCATTAAAATATCTGCAATGCTCCTGCTCTGTGACTTTCTTGTTTTCACTTCTGTCAGCATCCAGATTTTAAAATGCTGTAACTTTACTTACAGTATGTTTCTGTTTTCCATGTACATTAGGCATATTCCAGTTTCAGTTCAGCCTAGATCTCAAAATTTGTGTAATATGTTAAATGTCAAAATTTCACCATGTGAAGGGATTTCCCAGACTGAAGAATAATATACAGAATAATATCCCAGAATAATAAAGAAAACATGTATATTATTAGATTATGCATGACCGTTGAGAAGGGGAAAGAAGAAAATATATCTAATCCTTGAAGTATACATCATTAATCTGAAGTTTGACTCAGTATTATAATGATGTTGGACCTTGGCTCTGAATCCAACCGTTAAATAGCTTATAATTTAACTTTGATGCAGTTTTGCCTTATAGAGGTTCGTTTGGATCCCTGGTGCAAATTTCCTGCCTTGTGGTCAGAGACTTTATCCATAGGGGACTGCTCCTGATTACAGAGAAGGAACAAACATAACCCATGATCTCCCACGCCAAAAATGGCTGGAGAAAGTGTTATATCAGTGCCAACTCTCATAAACCCGTTTCCTCTAAGGGAGAGAAGTAAGCGAGAGTTGCTAATACCAGAAACAGGCTGTTGGCCATGGAAAGAAGAAGCAGGAGTTTTGTACTGGACTGCAATACTCAAATGAAAATGTTTAATTCAGAATGCATTTTTCTAATTACTGACTTTGCTGGTCAAAAGTACATTTTAATTGAAATAACTGATTGTTTTCAATTTCTGTATGATGGGGTATAGATTTAATTTGATCTTATTTGCTTACTTGGGCTTAGCAATGGCGATTGACATAAAATTTGTAATCCCTTCTCAACTGTACTAAGGTTCTTGGTTCTTAAATTTCCTGATTGAAACAGAAGTTTGAAGTGGTTATATATTTAATCTAATAAAGTAATAAACAATGTTAAGTCCATGGAGGACTCCTGAACAGCATTGAACAGTTTATAGTAAATTCTGTCCCAACACACTTGATTCAGCTCATGAATGCTTTGTTGATACATGGTGCTCCAAAATTTTTTTTATTTAGCTACCCCATGGAAACTGCCCCCTACTAGGCTTGCTGCGATAGAAGGTGTACCCAGTGTTACTGGTGTTGGGGCCGCACACCGATTACATCGCTTGCCCAGTGCGGCACCGCCCCCACTGTCGTGTTGCTTTTTTATAGTAATAAAAATCATTTCGTTCAGTTAGAGAACGGACGCTACAATTCAAAATTGAACGCGTCAGCTCAATTCAGCATGAGCCGAATGAGTCAGAGTCGTAGCACAGATCAAGTCTGACAGGAGTCAGACTTCATTTATCACGTGACGAGAGTGAGGCAAGCTGACTGATAAGACGATGGCGGAAGATTTGGTTTCAAAAGTTCTATGTTTAATATAAGCAAGTTGGTCATTGTACTGTTTTGTAGTTGTGTTTTTCCATTAAGAATAATAACGAACCCACCATTCAAGCAATTGCCGCCCCCGAATTGCTGCTAATTCGAAAGCGAAAATGAAATGCACATGGCCGCACGGGCATTCATAAGCAATGGGGGGAAACACCCCCACTCATGGCCCTGCCCCCCCGGTGATGGCAGTATTACCAGTGTGGTCACATGTCAATTAACCGGTGGGAAAATTTCCTCATCATCACATACCCCCTACTAAATGTGATATGCTTTAGTGACCTAAGTAATAATCTCAATGATGTAGGGATGTGTACCTGTATGTGGGTTTGTTTTCCTTAGTCTAGTTACGCATGTTTATGCAGGTGGTGTGGAAAAAAATGCAAGGGAAATTTTGAAGGAAATATTGAGCTGGCTGAATATTACTATAATTGAACTTGTTGATAAATAAATCCGTAGAGTATGAAGAAACCAAACTCAAACATGAATAGCATTACTGATATTTTCCACATGCAAATCCAGCTGCTACAAATTATGTAGCTAGTATTTAAAAATGCCAAGACATTTATAATGTCCGTATAAAAAATAAGTACACCCCATAGAAATTGTTGACTTTTTTTTTACTTATTTGGGCAAGCGAACATTTGATCATCTTTTGAAACAGTGCCTATTAATAAAGGTGATATACTTGAACAAAACCACAAGGAAAATGAGCTTATTCAATCATTTATTCAACAGAAATATCAATAGATGTGAAAAGTACATACACCCTTGGCCTCAAAAGTTAGTATTGCCCCCTTTAGCAGAAATAACTTCTTGTAGGCATTTTGCATAATTGTCCATCAGTCTCTGACATCGGCTTGCTGGAATTTTTGACCACTGTTCAATGCGATATTCTTTTAGTTGTAAGATGTTTGAGGGTTTTCTTGCATGTACTGCCCGTTTCAAATCCCCCCCACAACATTTCAGTGGGACTTAAATCCGGGCTTTGACTAGGCCATTTCAAAACCCTTCATTTCTTCTTTTTGAGCCATTCCTTGGTGGATTTGCTAGTGTGTTTAGGATCATTATCCTGTTGAAGGGTCCACTTTCGGTTCAACTTAAACTATCGGACGGATGGCCTCAAATTATCTTCAAGCACTCTTTGATATGATGCAGAATCCATAATTGAATCAATGCTTGCAAGCTCTCCAGTCCCTGAGGCAGCGAAGCAACCCCAAACCATAACATTTCCACCACCGTGCTTCACAGTTGGTATGAGGTGCTTCTCCTGAAAAGCTGTCTTTGATCAGTGCCAAATATTTCTGCTGTTACTGTGGCCAAACAACTCTATCTTTGATTCGTCTGACCAGAGCACATTATTCCAAAAGGCCTGGTCTTTGTCTATATGCTCATTGGCAAACTCTAGTCTTGCAAAGACTTTTTCCTGGCACGCCTCCCATGCAGGTTAAATTTGTGCAATCTCTTTCTGATTGTAGAAGCATGCACTTTGACATCAACAGTTGCAAGACTTACTAGCAGATCCTGTGATGAAATTTTGGGGTTCTTGGAGACTTTTTTTTGCATCAGATGATCTGCTATTGGGCTGAATTTGCTGGGATGGTCAGTCCTGGACAAATTGGCAGTCATTTGAAATCTGCGCCACTTGTAGATGATTTTCCTTACGGTGGAAGGATGTATTTCAAATAATTTGGAGAGCTTTTTAAATCCTTTGCCAGACTCATAGACATCCACAACCTTTTTTCTGAAGGCCTTACAGAACTCTTTAGATCTTGGCATGATGACACCAGACACTAGATATGAGAGGGGTATAAATAAGACAAGTTCCACCTGCACTCTCTAAGCAGGTTCTAATAACTTGCACCCAATCTTGAACACCTGATTCTAATGTTATGAATTTGTTGTGATGAATGAAGGAGTGTACTTACTTTTTCCATGTGACTGATCTGTTTTTTTGTGGTTAATTTAAATAGTGAAAATTACAACAGAATGTCAATTTTATTTGTCATTTATAAAAGTATATCACATTTTATTAATAGGCACTGTTTCAAAGAGGATGTTTGCTTGTCTGAATATGGACAAGCTTTTTTCTGTTTTTATGTGTGTTAATCTATTTGCTGCTATGCTGTTTCAAGTTTTGCTCACATTACACTCAGCACTTGTTAGCTAGCTGGCTAGTGTTAGCAGTGGTTATTAACAAATAAACTTAAAATTTCTTTCAGAAATCTTGTCCTTATGTCATTTAGCTTATTTTAGCTAGCTGATCTTACCAGTGAAGATAATGAACATTCATATGACTTACTAATCTTTTTCAGAAATCCTGTTAGTTTATGTTTGCTAGCTGGCTTTAGTGGTGAAGATAATGAACATTAAATATGACTTAATAGTCCTGTCAGAAATCCTGTTGTTAGCTTATGTTTGCTGTCTGGCTTTAGCAGTCAAGATAATGAACACTAATAAATATGACTTAATTATCTTTTTCAGAAATCCTGTGGTTAGCTTATGCTTGCTAGATGATCTTAGCATTGAAGATTATGAACATTTATAAATATGACTTGAATTAATTAATATTTTCCAAAAATCCTTTTATCTTATGTTAGCTATCTCACTTTAGCTGTGAAGATAATGAACATTTATAAATGACAGACTTTAAACTGTTTTTCAGAAATTCGGTCAGGTTTCTGCTGAAACAAACAATAGAAACTCTCATAGAATTTGTAATGGTTTTAATGATTATAATGATAATTGTATTTGTTTTAATGGGAATTGTAATGGTCCCTGTGGGTCTCTACTGGTAATTTGTTGCCTTTTACTGGTGGCATGTTATGCCTAGTGGATACTTTTAAGGACCAATAATGGTAATGGTTTTAATGGTTAGTTGATGGTTTGTAATGGTATTTGTAGTAGAAACCATTAGAATTTCTGTGATGGTTTCTATTGGGGTTTTTTTCCAGCAGGGCTACCATAGCTGTGGAAATCTGTGAAAATACATGTGTATATTAACACCAGTGACTTCCTTTTTACTTGAGAACTTCCTTTATATGACTCAGTCATACTCATATCCCCAATAACATTGAGTGAAGAACACACATTAGACTATTAGTAGTATATTGACTTCACTTCCTTAAGTCTGTTATGGAAGCTAACGCACATCTGGATCTGGAAGGATAGTCCAGCCATTACCTCAGTGGAAGGTGGTTTCATTTTCACTTCTGCTTGTTGTTACCAGTTTAGCTTTACTGTATCATTCATTTCTTCTTTCCTTTACAGAACCTGACCGGCAGTCGTCACCCTCCCAGATACTCTTATGATCCCTCCATCTTTGCCTTCCGCTCTCTGAGCACCGCCCCTCCGTGCAGTCCCCTGCTCTCCAACGAGGAGCCTCCTTGTGCTTGAGGGAAGCCACTGGACTTTGAGATGAAACAGCACGTCTTGTTGGATCAACCTTTTCCTCACCTTAGGAGAGGGACAGTTGTATTCTGTCATTTAGCAGGGTTTTAGGCCAAACAAAGTGCCCAAGTTGACAAAACGGCAAATCCCAGGATGTAGAGGAGCATCAGGGAATTGGGTAATGGTGTCTTATGTTGTTTTACCCTTTTTGGCTGTCTGACCATATCTCAGGAAAAATCCTTTTAACATATTTCTACAAAGACGAGGTCAGGGCCACTGAACTATTACAGAGCCTATATAACAGAAAGTTGCATTCTGCTGAAGTTGGCATTTTGAATCATTTCGTGGTTCTTGAATAACTCCGCACATCTGGCCATTTCCTGATGTTCAGGTCTAGTTATTCAATTGCCATCGTACTATGTGCATTTTGGCTATTTGTAGATCATGTGGAAAGTCTACACCGAGAGCTTTGGGCTGAGAAGGAAACGTGATGCGGCGTGATTTGTAATGTGAGGATGGACTTTATGGAAAGAGTGGGGGCGTGCTACACTTCCTTGCAGTCTTCATAATCAAAGATGAACGAAATTCATGCTTTTAGGCTTGACCAACAATCGAAATATGAACTCAATATTAATTGGTTACCTCTGTCTGCCGTAGTGCTTGCCTAAGGTATATTCTTTGACCACAATTATTAAATAAACAAGGTAATAAAAAGGAACCCTGGTACTAGTCCAGCATTAGACTAAAGCCAGTTTTACACTGTGTGATTACAGCCGTCTTTTTATTACTTCTCACACTGTATTAGATGATCCCAATAAACTCTTGGCTGAATTCCATACCAGACTGTGCAATAACATGTGTTCTCCATGTCAGATTATATGTTGTGCTTACATTATCAATCAGTGTGAAAAGGTCTCATGCAGTAAATGGGGTCATGAATATGGAAACATTATTCAAAGTACGCTAGATGTAATAAGGATATTTTTTCTGTCCATATTTCATTTATGTTTCACCATTACCACTAACGTATTTGTAGCCGTCCTGTGAGTTTTGCATCATGCTATGCTGTCCTCCTATTGGTGGACTTTAGATGAGCGTCATAGCAGCAGCCACGCTCTGAGATTTTAATGCAAATATCTGACATTGCCAAAACTTGTCGGCCATCTTTGGTTGCGATTTTTGTCTGCAACAGCAAAATAGGGCCAAAATTGTGCAGTGTAAAGGCGGCTTAAGCATATAAATCTGTCTGACCCATCGCAGGTTTAGGAAAGAGAGCGTACTCCCTGTTATGTGCCTAATATACTGGAGCTGCAGTATAGAAGCTCCTTTGCCATGTTTGAATGTTTTGGACCAAGTATCAAAGTCAATAATTAATACTTATATTATCATATTTCATCATAACCTCCTTTCTGGGTTAAGTCTAAGTTAAGCTTCTCTATTTTTGACTGCACTCTTTCAATCTTGAATTATTTTGGTAAAGAACAAACACAATGTTGAATATAAAACATGCGAAACGTTTTGTTTCAAGTATTTTGCATATGTAATTGTGTAGGTTTTAACTATGTACTGTATTGATTTGTACCTAGCTTTTCAATGAGTAGCCATCTCTTGTAGGGGTCAACATGTTTTTGCAAAAAGTAGGAGAGCTACAAGGAACGTTTTGTTACTGGTTCCACAAGTTTAATCTAGTTACACATTCAATTATATCCACGCGGAATAAATATATACACCTACCGGTCGGACAGTACCTACATGTTTGTAACATGTTCTAGTTATTTTTTCTTTTTTTGGCCATGTTCCAGCAAGATGAATAAATGTCTCTTGGCTCCAGTGACGTGGACTTTGTCATACTTCTTTTGTTCATCAAGATCGCATTTTTGCCTCTATCACAGTTCATCGAATGCTTTTCAAAACACATTCTCCCTTCCCCATATCTGATAACTCTTTACCCTCATTTTGTAATATGAGTGCTATCTTTCTGGCAGTGGAATGTGGAGTTCATGCACCATTTAATTTCCATGAGCTGAAGCAGTGGTCTCTGTGTCCATCAGTGCTCGAGAACTGGTACCAAAGGGAGCAGACATCCAGGATTTGGTTCTACCAGATGCTTCCTCATTGGTCTCAATGGCTAATGCTAATTCAAGTCTGAGTTTATGTATCTCATTATGTGATGAGAGCATATTTTGGTTTCCTTTCTGTGTCCTTTTCTCTAGTTCACTAGTATAAGAGTGTACAATGTCATCATCATGTGTATGGTTTTGTTTTTTCATTGCACAGGGTCCAAAAGTCTGAAGCCAATACCAAGAAATGGTTTGTTTATTCAGTTATGTGAAACTAATGCAACTGGGTCAAATGATTTCTTCAACAAATCACTCTTAGTAAGACATTTTTGTTCTTACTGACAAGGAGGATAGGGTATAATTAATTAGTTAATAATTAGTTAACCTTTGAATGAAACAAAGGGCTGGATTAATAAGTATCATCTGAGTAAAATATAGCATGGTAATGAATTCATATTTTTGGATCCTGCTCTCTGGAGTGTAACCTGCATAAGCCTGGCAGCAGTATAAGGTCCAAACCCACCCTCGAGCTGCACACTGGTTCCAGCGTGAGCCGATTCTACTGGTCTACTCTTGCCAGATCCCAAGCAGAGCGATAAGCTGTGTGTTTGTGTATGCGAGCGTGGAGGCTGACGTCAATACACAGCAGTATTACAAAGCCAGAAGAAACCAGTCGGGAGTGGCACAATTATAGTAGATGGATGATGCATGATCGAAAGCTACACGTGAAGAATGCGGCTAGACGAGCCGTCTTTCTCTGTTTCAAGCGAGACGTGTTTAAAATCAGTGGACTATTTTAGTGATGGGATCCTAACACTCATCCACTCCCAGCATGTCCTTCACTTATCACTACAGTTCCAATTACTGTAATTATAGCTCATTAAGTGCATTCCAACCACTAAGACACATTTTCATTATGTGCGAGATGAGGAGGAACAGCATCACAGCTATATTCCTTGGTCTTATTCATAACCCATTGTTATGAATGACTAAGGGAATTTGGCCTGTGTTACCTCATATTTATACCCCTGTGAAACATGGTTGAACAATTTCCTGTTCCTAGTCACCCAGGTGTACTAAAAAAATGTAAAATATCAATGGGAATATACTTCAAATATATTTTTCTCATATGAATTCATAGGGGTGCCAATAATTGTTACACATCTATATTTAACAAAGATGTTTGCAATTGTTTGATATCCATGAGAGCAGAGTATTTTTGTGAATTTTTTAAGCAAAACATCAAAAGGTTAAACAATTAAGACAATTTTTCACAGCCTTCTTTGCTCATATTTACCAAGGGGGCCAATATTAGTGGAGGGCACTGTATGACAACCTGCAAACATGTATTGCACTTTAATCGAGGAGAGTTGTTTTCAATGTGGTTTGCTTACAGATTCCTCTTTTTGGATAGTGGTAGTGTCTGTGAGAATGCTTACTGACTCCAAAACCATGAAGGACCACAGTCACAGTGATTTTCAAGATGCCACAGTAAATTGTGCTGAAGAAACAGGTTGAAGCAACTTGACACCTGATGGCATTTCAAGCCATGTTCTAAACAGTTGGCTGCCTCTTTCAGAAATTCAGACAGGAATTTTCCTCCCACAGTTATATTATAAAGATAGCACTTTCTCAGGCTCTAAGCCTCACAGTGCTCAAGTCGGTTTTCCCACTGGAACCTGCCATGTGGAGGTGTGGAAAGCCAATCAGATTGCAACCTTCAAAATCCTGAGGCTTGTAGCCAGAAAAGTGTACAAAAGATATCAGAAGCTCGGTGGTCTGTGGGTGGAGCAAAGAAGGCTTAGAATACTGAATCACTAATCAACCAGTGATCGTGTTTGATCCTTATAGATTGTTGTTACGCCACGTATTAGAAAATTTTACATAGATTTATCTGACATTTGCGACTTTTTACCCCATAATTGCGAGTTAATATTATACAATTGTGACTTTTTAATATGCTTTTTATATGGTTTTGCTGTGAATTAATTATTGGAAATGGAAGCAATGTTGCAAATTATGTTGTTTCAATGTTGTTTCATTAACAAGTAATTGGGTGATATAAAGTTGCAATTGTGTAATATTGCTTTGATATAAAAGTAGCAAGAAAAAAGTACTGTAAGATATAAAAGTGGCAACAGTGCAAAATAACTCGCAAGTCAGAGATAAATCTGGGTAATATTTTCTGATACAGTACATGGTGGAAACAAGCTTCCATGGACCTCATATGTAGTTTTGAATGATGTAACAAAACCGTGATGAAAAGAGAAATTATTTTAAAAAATAATAAGAGCTGTCTTTAATTTAAAAAGGAAACTGGAAAATGTCCTGTTCAGAAAAGAAAACCCTTTTTAAAAAAAAATAAATCCAGAATTCTGCATTAAATTGCTGAATTATTATTTCATAATTGGAATAATGGACTAGAGCATTTAAAGTTAAAATAATGAAATTGTATTGAATTGCAATGAATTCATAAAATCTGGCCATCATGGGTGATATAGAAGTCCCTTTTCAGTCATGGACAGGATAAAGGGTGTGAAAGACCTGTATTTGGGTATTTCCCCAAATGGATGCTGCATGTAGATTAGGGTGTTTAGCAAAAAATTAGCTGCTAGATATAATTTTAAAAAAGTAAAAATTACACTAACAATAAATAAATAAAACTTACAGTATACATTTGACAATTTATTTTACAAAAAGAACAGTAATAAAAATACAAATTGTCCTTTGCGTCCAGGACTACAGAACAATTAAATAAAGGGCTTAAAAAAGAAAAGATAGAAAAAAAAAAAAGTATTATTGAAGTGTTGTGAAGTCTGTTGGAGGGCCTAATCTTTCCTTGGACAAAACAACACACATTCTTAGCAACACGCCTCCTTAACACTGAGTCATGCTTCATTAATATCAAATAGAGGGAACACATACACATAGCACACTACCCCACGCCCCCCCGTCATGTACGTCAAACTTACACACACAGTCCTGTCAGAGCAAGCATCCAGATGGCTGGTGAATACACTCGCCCTCTCTCGGCTAAGGTAACACCAGTCAAACACAGATCCAGCCTGAACACTTGCTGTTCCTGGCTTAATAACCTCACCCAGTACGGCCTAATATCTCACCCAGGACGGCTAGTGTTACACATAGAGTAACCAGTATGGTGGATTGAGTCAGTACTGGACCTCTATAACCATGTTAAACTGAGTGAGGAGTAGGAGTTATGAGTAGGGTTAAAGTACCTACAGAAATACACTAAGCCGCTCAGTTATCTTTTAAATGAAACTCTATCTGAAACAGATGAAATATAGTTATATGGAAATATTTGTGATGGGTTTAGTGATTCTGGGGGTAATTAATTTGACAAGTTGACGGTAGTTTGCCACGCTGATGTCGCAGGAGGAAATCGCTAGTGCGTATACAAAGGTGTTCAATGATCTCTGGCACCACCAATGACATTGTGGATAATGTAGGAAGCCATTACTCAGCGGGAACAATGGACCAATGTGTCGATAAAAGAAGTTTAAACAAATTAATTTAACTCTGATGCTAATGAAGGTCACATGTTAATTATAAAGCTGTGGGATTAATTATAAATCCTAGCTGTGGGAGAACATATCAGGATTCAAAATGCAGAAGATCCAAGTGGTTCACCTGACCACAGTCACTGACGGCTCCATTAAATCTCTGATTTAATATCTGACTTAGAAAATCCTTGCAGTGTTTGCAATTCCCTATCCTTCTCCCTGACCCATTTGCACAGTGCACTAAGAACACACACAATGTAAGTGCGAACACAGATGGTAAGCCAAAGAATGCATGAAAATGCCCAAGTGCTCAAGTCTCCATAACTAACTGTAAACCATAAACCAACCCACTAATTGAGGGAATTGTGTATTTTGTCAGCTGGGCCTGCCCTTAACACCCTTCACACTGACACCAGTAAAAACTTTGGTCATGCTCTCAGTAGCCATATTTGTCGTTAAGATGAGTCCGACCATCTCCAGTCTGACCTGTTCAAAGAAAGCAGAGAAATGCATTTCACACAAGACAGCAGTATTCACAGACATGTGTCTCACATTAATGCCTTAATTTCAGGCAAATAAAAATGTTCAATGGAAAGTTCTTAAAGCATAACAGTCAGTAGGCCTCATTTATCAATCTTTTAGTAAAGTTATGTCATGTTTTTGTAGGCCAAATCAAACCAAAAATTCCTCACAGATTAACAAAATCTTCACAGATTTTCTTCATATTGACATGTTGAACAAATACCAATCAAAACATATTCAAGGCATAGCTGATCTGCATTTAGTGACACCCACAATACTCCATAAAAGGCAAAGCTCACAGTGAGCTGAAAGAGCAAAATAACACCAAAACACACATAGTCTGAAACGACTGTGACATAATTTAAATAAATAGGCTATTTAAATTTGACAACATAATCCATACATAAAATTCGCAGTAACTCACGCCAATTATACATGAACGTGTATCCATATACGTACATTTACACAGACTCAGGATCGTTCACAGGATAGGAATATATATTTTTTTTTTGTCCTGAACTAAATGGATTTTTATGAATACCACATTTCTTATGTAAATATTCCTGCGAACAATTTACAAAAATATTCGTTCATATCCAGATTGATAAAAGAGGCCCAATGTTCCTGTTTTCATTTCCCAAGCAGTCTTTCTACCTAAAAAAAAAAAACTAAACAAAAAACCTAACATCAAACGTTAATGCTTATCTTACTGTGAGCTCATATGGCGGATACAACAGTGCAGTGGAGGCCATAATTTTCTGTATTAGGACAGCATTCATGTCAACAAGATCAAGGCCCAAACTTTCATACCAAGTAAAAAGGTTCAGGCGGACTTCAGAAACAAGACTTTATCTTATCATAAAGCAATAGCTTTGTTGTCAGTGGTTTGACCAAAAATGCATTGTGATTACTTGATTTCCCATAATTACTAATTGCTGTGGGTTGCAGCTGTGTTATACATTCACTTCCCTCTTTTTACTCTCTTCAGACTTTGTTTGAGGTACTTACCCATTCTGAAAGAATGTGTCAAATCAGCATGTTAAGAACTTGGCTGATCAAAGAACAGAAAACCCTAACCACTGCACTGAGTATGAATATTGCACTTGCTGAATGTAAACTGGAGCGTGAGCATAAATAAAAGAAATGGTCCTGGCTAGAATGAATGGATGCATTTGTTTTCCTGATAAGCAAAGCCTTTAAGCAGGAAGCTGCTACAGTACCTGCTGGAGGCACCCACACACAGTAATCAGGGTCATCCTCTGGGTACTGTTTGGACACGGCACTTGGAGGCTGGAGGAATACACAAATATATCATTATACGCACATATTATACACTGTTGTACAGTCAGCTCTAGAATTATTGGCACGTTTGGTAAAGCTAAGTAAAAAATGATATAAAAATAGATTTTACTTTATCTAAACCCTTATCTAAAAATATATCTTTTTAACAAAACCACAAAAATGTGTCACAATTATTGGCACCCCTGCATACTTTCTATGACCTCCCCACCTACATACAGTAACCTAATATTCTGCAATAATCTAAATCTCAGAGGACTCCTTAAAGCAGACTCTCTCCAGACCCTTCAGGGTTCTCTCTTGTGCATTCTCTTCTCACAATATCCTCTCCAGCTCATCCCAGATTTTCAGTGGGGTTGAGGTCAGGGAACTGTCATGGCCATGTCAAAAGCGCAATTCTGTGGATCATTTTTGCGTGGATTTAGATGCATGTTTTGGATCACCATCCTGCTAGAAAATCTAACCTCTTATCATTAAATCCTCTGCTACTTCATGGAGTGAATGATGTTATGTATCCCAACAAGGTTCTCAGGACCTTTGGAGGAAACACAGCCCCACAACAACATCACAGACCCTCCATCATAAGTATACCTGACAGTCAGGATTAGTGAGTGAGTGTTGTCTCACCTGACCATAGAACCCAGTTCCAGTATCATTTAGTAAACTCCAGGTGCTTACATACATGGTGTAGGGAATTTAGCCCGCGGTGGGCGGAGCACAGACACACAGGATGAAGTGCCGACCAGCCAAGTAGTATCGCAGCTCTTCGATGGCCTACTTTATCGCCAGGGCTTCTATTTCCACGGCCGCATACTTCCTCTCGGCTGGGGACAACTTTTGACCGATGTAGAGGAACGTGTGTTCCTCTCTGTCGAAGGTCTGTGAGAGAACAGCGCCCAGCCCGGTCTCGGAGGCATCTGTGTGTACGGTGAATGGGAGGGCAAAGTCTGGGTTGCGTAGCACTGGGGAACTGGTGAGGGCCTCCTTTAGGACTTGGAATGCCTGCTCTGCCTCCACAGACCACTTCACCCGGTCCGGCTGGCCCTTCTTTGTAAGGTCTGAGAGGGGGGAGGCTACAGAGGAGAAGTTAGCTACGAACCTGTGGTAATACCCCACCAACCCCAAGAAGGCATGTACCTGTTTCTTTGATGTGGGCCGGAGGTAGTCCTTCACTTACTCGATTTTCTTCGCCTGTGGCTTCAACATACCCCGGCCAATACGGTAGCCCAGGTACTGTGCCTCGATCAGCCCTAGGTGGCATTTCTTGGGGTTGGCTGTCAGCCCGGCCTTCCGGAGTTCCTTCAGAACCTCCCCCAGGTGGAACAGGTGGTCCGACCAAGTGGAGGAGTGGATGACTATGTCGTCTAGGGAGGCGGCTCCGAACATACGGTGGGGTCGCAGGACAATGTCCATCAGCCACTGGACCGTTGCCGGTGCCCCGTGTAGCCCGAAGGGGAGAACCCGGTACTGCCAGTGACCGGTGGCCATGCTGAAGGCCGTCTTCAGTCTCGCGTCCGATGCCAGCGCGACTTGCCAGTAGCCTTTCGTTAGGTCCAGGGTAGATATGAACCGGGCCCTCCCTAGTCGCTCCACAATGTCGTCCACTCGGGGGAGGGGATAGCTATCGAACTCAGAGACCTGGTTCAGCTTCCGGAAGTCATTACAAAGCCGCATTCCGTCTGGCTTCAGCACGACGACGATGGGGCTGGACGAGGGACTGTTGAACTCCTCTATGATGTGGTCCTGCAGCATTCGGCCAACTTCTTCCTCGATAGCCTTGCGCCG
The DNA here is from genome assembly GCA_024331685.1 of Stegophilus panzeri. Classification (NCBI taxonomy): domain Eukaryota; kingdom Metazoa; phylum Chordata; class Actinopteri; order Siluriformes; family Trichomycteridae; genus Stegophilus; species Stegophilus panzeri. The sequence continues at coordinate 23,770,798 of JANDJT010000228.1, forward strand.
GCGGGGGCTTCCTGGGAGCACTACGCTGACACTCAGGGCACTGTTGACAAAAGGCCCAGACCTCTCCCCTCTGTGAGTGGAATATCGCCCTTTTATATTCTCCCCTCACCTGCTGGATGGTGGAATTCTTCCGCGCGGTGCACCATTCACGAGTCATGGGTGTGTCGGCGGCCCCGCCCCGCCGCCACGTGCTCTCTGGCCATCCAAAACATTGGTGGCGCTGAAGCGGAGCTGTCTTTTCAGCGCCACCGCGGCAGTCGCGGGAGGAGCGATCTTTGTTTCCTGTGCGCTGGCCGTTGGCCTGTCGCCACAATGGTTAGATGAAAGAAAATGCTTCTTTACAAAAAGTTGGCATTAAGGTAGTGTATAATTGTAGTTGTGGAGACTTAGTGACCACAAAATGCTGCACTCTTCCTCATCTGTGATTTCTGGAGAAATTATTGCTTCACTCTCTAACCATCCTCCTTATTGTGCTCTTTCAGGCAGGTTCATTACAACTCCGGTTGTTTTAAACTTCTTAAATATTAACACGTCATTTCTAGGTGTGTGAATAGTTTTATGGTCATTACCTAATTTATGAAAGTCAACACACTTTTGTCTCATTTACTTTGTGTATTCTCTTCCCCATGCTGATGAATAATCAAGGAATTATAGCCTCAGGCACACCTCATATTTATACGTCAGTGAATCAGGAAGCTGAACACTTCAGAGTTCCTAAACACAGGTGAACTTAAAGTAAAATATAAAATAGGAACATGATTTAGTTACATTTTATACACAAGCATTTCTAGGGATGCCAATAATTGTCACATTTTGGGGTTGGTAAGAAATTTGTGGTTTGCATTGTATGAAATTGTATTTTTCTTGGAAAAATTAAGAATTAAGTAATCATGAAGAAATATTTTCATAACCTTTTTACTCATCTTTACTAAAGGGGCAAATAAATCTGGAGATGGCTGAAGGCTCATCAGTGAAAATAACACTTCAAATGTGCGTCATGGAAATAAAATGCACTTTGAGATTTTTATTTGTGAGTCATCCTAAAGCAAACATTGCACCAACGCACTCATACACTCACAGCATACATTCATGAGTAGGCACAAGCCTCTGGGGAATCTGTCAATCTGAGTTGTATAAAATACTAAAATGTCTCTTGCCATAAACATGAAGGGGAAAAAAAACCCCAAAACAAACAAACAAAAAACACTACATACCCTACTAGGACCAATCATCTTCCCACTCTTCTTCAAGGGAGGTTGGTCTTTCCCTGGAAAGTTTAAAAAGTTCAAGATTTTGTGTTGCTCAAAAATACATTCCCTTTATAACGCAATTTCATCTTTAGTCATCTTTAGTAGGAACTGATTTAGCCTTCTCTTTACTGTTCGTCTCTCTGAGTCATGGGATTTCTCTTTAAAACACAAAATAAACTCATTTGTCACTATTGGTTGATGTTTTCCAAAGGCTCGAGCAGTCATTCGAAAAAAGCCTAACAGTGCAGACTTGTGGTCAAATTCTGTTACAGCATCTCAAGCACTTTATGCAGCTTTGGGTGGTCAAATAATTTATTTACTAGCCCACCAGGCAGGTAAATGCTCAAATGTTTGCCCAGTCCCATGTTAGGGTACACACTGTCTTGCAACGGCAAAGCGACCGGAGTCCATTCATTTTCAATGAGAGTCGGCGACTTCTGGTGACATGAGCAACAGTGACCATTAGCGAATAGACATGGGCGTGTCCAGTGATGCGACAAAGTTGAGAAAAGCTTAACTTTATGCAAATTTGGAGAAACTTGCTGTAGTGAGTACCAATGGGTGTGAATACAGTAGGCTAGTTGCACCACACCCTGATAAATGTTACTATGGCAACCAGTAGTTGGAACGCTTTCTGGTGACTTCACAGTACAGCGACTGGCAGCGATAAAATCACTGTGTGTGTGTGTGTGAGAACGTACCTTTATACTTGCCCGGATGTCTAATTAACTATGCTAAAAAGTGACAACTAACAAAAATAGGGTGCGTTAATGAAATGTATTAACACAGACTTTGGAAAATACTGGAAGCGAGTACTTGAATTCCTGACAGAGGATGACTTTATACAGCCACAGTCTTTATTCTCTTAAAAATAAATAAATAAAAAATCTCTGCTGAAGAGTTATCACATTTGAAAAGAAAGAAAGAATGAGTCCATGTTGTGCCAGCAGCATTTGAGTTATATAATCGTTTTGGTTTTTTTGTGCTGTACTAGACTGTAGTTTTATCAATGTTTCAACATTCCTTCATATTCCTAAAACTAAATAAGGTCAATATTATTTTAAGACAAGATGCCTTGTCTAAACTTAATATAAATATATGTCGCATATCACGATCACTATCATAGCGTTTACAAAATCTACATATTTGCTTAACTCAGATTTCAGAAATGCAGAGATTCAGATGAAACTTTACAATTAACCACATCAAAAAACAAACAAAAAAAGATTTAGGGAAGATTTCAGTAACACACATGTTAAAAGTTAATTAACAAACAGTACATATTAATAACATTAACCAAGACCCTTTAGTGAGCGTATAGAAGTTGAGAGGTCTACAATTATGTAGTTGTCCTGTATATTACATACACTATATGGCCAAAAGTATGTAGACACCTGACCGTTACACCCATATGTGGGCCTTCTCCAAACTGTTACCACAAAGTTGTAAGTGCACAATTGTCTAGAATATCTTTGTGTGCTGTAGCTTTAAGATCACTGGAATTAAAGGGACCAAAACTTGATTCAGCATGACAGTGCCCCTGTGCACAACACGAGGTCCATAAAGACATAGTTTGCCAAGTTTAATGTGGAAGAACTCATGTCCAAGTCCTGACCTCAACCTCACTGAACACCTTCGGGATGAATTGGAACGCCAACAGATGGGTGGAGGCTGTTATAATGGCAAAGGGGGGGTGGGGGGGCATCTCCTTTATTAATGCCCATGGTTTTGGAATGGGCACATATGGGCGTGATGGTCAGGTATTCATATACTTTTGGCCATAGAGTGCATATGAGGAGCAGTATGGGGGTGCAAGCGTCACTAGGCTGGATATCAGGGATATTAGTTTTTCATTCACAGATGCCTAGGCTCGGCTGTTGATATACTAGATATGTAGCAGTTATGTACTTCACTCCTCCAACAACTAGAGAAAGGGAAACTTTCTCTGAAGAAAACCTTTCATTTGAAATGTTTGTTTAAACGTAACACGCTCCAACTGATTCAGATATTTCTTAGTCGGGAAAAGCAGCTCAAAGCTGTTGTGTGTACACAGACGGCGTGGTCGGTTTGTTGTCAGTAACTTTTTTTATTACCCCTATTAATTAGCTTGAGTAGATGCTAGGTGACCTTTTCAGTGTTTAGGGCACTACAGGTAGATGGGTAGATGAAGCCAGTATTTGTTAGCACCACTCATTAGCTACCTAGAATTAGTCAACATTCCTAGCAAGTTAGCTAAGAAAGCCACAGTGAGGGGAAAAAAAAAAAAAGATGTACAACTTCTATATTACTCAATTCCTATTTTATTTGAGATGCGAATGTGTAAAGAGAAATGTGCAAGAGAAAGAGTTAGGGCAAATTAATTGGACTGCATATGAATGAATTCATGAGGAAAAAATTCCCACTGCTAAACCTTAACATTACTGTTACAGTAATATATATGAGCTACATCACACAAATTCTTATAAAACTTATAATCTGCAATCATGGTCATGTTTTCATTTTTCATCTAATCTGACTGAGATACTTCACTTAAAATGGGTTATTTGGAGTCATAACATATGAAAATGTTTGGGGGGAAAAAACTGTTTAGAAATTATTTAAATGTAGAAAATTATTGTGTATTTATTGTGAATGTAAAAATACATTCTCTTGAATACTGGGTCAAGATTTTTAAATTTTGATCTAAAATAAAATAAAATAAATGACCTGGTTTGACGAATGCCTGTGTTTCTGGCACGCATTTAGTAATTTTATATTTATGTATTTACTTTTAGATTTATGTATTTATTTATGTGCTTTAGTTGCGCACTGACCTTTAGGGCTCCGTGAACAGGTTTCTTCTGCGCGTTTGCCAGCACTGGAGACCTCGACGTGTTCCGTCTCATCAGCCTGCGCTGGCTCCATATCAACCTCTGAAGTAGCTGTGCTCTCCTTCTCCTCATCGTTGCGCACTCTGTCCATTTCAGATGTTTTCTCCCCTTGATCATCCTCCTCTTCTTCTTCTTCTTCTCCTTCAGGAGGTAGTTCTTTCATGTTGAAGAGCTCAGGAGGCAGGTTGGGCCTTTTTGGAGGCAACTTCTGTTTGTGTGTATGAGCAGGTTTTCAGTTAAACACTTAGCAAAGCTAATAAGGAGTACTATTTGATTGACAGGGTTGAGCATAGTAGATATATTCATAATGATTTGTGATGATAATTAGGAGAGGAGAAACAAGCATGGCCTCACCCCTATGGCCCCTGTCTTCAGTTTAAATTTCCTGCCACCTTTCATAGCACCAAACAATGGCAGGGTTAACTTCTTGGGCTTGTCGGGCTCAGATTGATTACCAGGCCTGAGAGAGATGACAGAGGAACACACAGTTATGTACATATCTTTCTCTTTCATGCATTCATCTTCAGTAAGAGCTTTATCCTGGTCATGGTTACAGTGGCTCAGGGGTTTATCCCGGGCACGAGGCAGGAATACACCTTGTATAGGACGCCAATGCCATGCACATGTGCACCATAACATTAAATCCACCGGCCTAATATTGTGTAGGTCCCCCTTGTGCCATTAAAACAGCTCTGACCCATCAAGGCATGGATGTCACAAGACCTCTGAAGATGTGTTGTGGTATCTGGCACCAATATGCTCTGACCCAGTTGTCTAGCCAACACAATTGGGCCCTGGTCGAAGTTGCTCAGATCTTTACGCTTGCCCATTTTTCCTGCTTCCAACACATCAACTTTGAGAACTGACTGTTCACCTGCTGCCTAATAAATCCCACCCCTTACCAGGTGCCAGCTCACCTGTCAGTGGTTTTAATGTTATGGCTGATCCGTGTACATTCACACATTAATTTCCTCTTTTTTTATGCCAATAAATTCCATATGTAAATCTCACTGGCTCTGCAACGAGGGCAGCTGTGTGGGTCTGGTTAAGTCGATGAGCTTCTGCAGTCGCTGCACTTCCTTCTTCAGCTCAGCCACATGCAGATGCAGCTTCTTCCTCTGCACCACATCCACAGCAGCCTGACTGCGCACACAGCTCATAAACGCATCCAGAGGGTCCTCTGTAGCTGAGCTCGAGCCCCCTAGTGACATATTTAAATACATAAACCAGAGAAAATTGCATCGGCATGACATACAGTATACAAAGAGGAGTTACATACATATACGGTATGAGTGAGTGAGTAAAAAAGAAAATCAAAAGCGACAGACAGAGAGAAAGAAAGAATGTGAAATATAAATAATGGATGAAAGTTAGGACTGAAGGTAAGGTAGAAAAAAACCAACCCAAATAAGATAGAGGAAGAAAATAAAAGAATGAAAAATAGAGAGAGAGAACAAATGAGACAAAAAGTGTGAGAAAAAGAGGAAGAAGGAAATAAAGAAAGAAAGAAAGAAAGAAAGAAAGAAAGGAAGAAAATCAAAAGAGACAGACAGGGAGAAAGAAAGTGACGGATGAAAGTAAGGACGGAAATAAAAAAAAACCCCAGATAAGCAGAGAGAGAGAGAGAGAGAGAGAGAGAGAACAAATGAGACAAAGAGAGAGAAACAACAAAGAAAGACAGAATGACAGAAAGAAAGAAAGACGGCCATCATACAGTCAATTATCATCTCACCTTTCTCAGAAGAACTGAGCGTGTTCTCAGTTTTAGCTAGCTCTTTCTCCACTTCAGTGAGCTTAGCAACCTTAAAAATAACGAATTTGAAGAAGACGAAAAATAAGTATTAGTTACTAACTAACTACAGTAATTGTAATAGTTAAAAACAGAACCTTTCGTGCTATAACCTGAGAGTGCTGCAGCATGAGCAGGGAATGTAAAACAGATTATTTACCAGAGAGTCATATGTCTCAGGTCTCTCCTGGATCTTGCCAGCTTTCTTCATGCGTTCTTTCCTCTTCCTCTCAACAGTACCCGTCCGGTCCAGGAAGGAGTCATCGTCGCTGTCGTAATAATCGTCTTCCTCCCAGTTTTTCTTTTTACGCTTGCGGGAGACTGGAAGCAAGACACAGCAGCAGCAATCTCATTAATTCATGCACTTTTCCAATATGGCTCTCTGTGTGTGTGTGTGTGTGTGTGTGTGCGTGCGTGCTTAGTGTAACAGTGATGACCAAATACTTTCTATCTTTCTGACATTATAAGTCATGTAAATTTGTTAGCTTAGTCGTTTCTGTCATGTTACTTTGAGCAGTGTCATTGGGTAGCTAATGGATTTTTTACATCAATAAACCCTTAAAAGTCATTAGACTCAAACAAACCTTGTACAGAAGGTCAAATAAAGTTAAAAATTGCTAACATAAGTAATCATTTAAGAGCTACAACAATAATAACAAACTACATTTGTAGACAAAATCGGCTGAGAGTTCGTAGACTCTTTTTTTTTTTTTTTTCAAGCTGAGAGGCTTCAGTAAATATGATGTCATTTCCAGTAAGGGAACATATTGAGCATTGATGCTCCCTGGTTTTTGAGGTGCATTGTGGGATTTTTTTTTCCAGTGCAGTGGAAGGATTTTGCAATTGAGACAGCCCTTAAAATGGCAGACTACCTGATCAGTGCCCTAACTACTGGACTAGGGAGATGATTGAGACGTACCTGATGATCTCTTCTGGGTGACACTGGATAGTGGGCTTATACATCATTACTCTCCTACAATTGTATACTAGAAAGCCAAACAGTATTAAGTGTGCTGTGAGTACATTTCCTGCGATACGCACTGAGTTGCTGCTTCTGGCAACTAACCTGCCTCCTGCCTCAGCAGACCTCGAGCCTCCAGCATGCGGCACGCCTCCAAACAGCACTGTACAGCCGCCTCCTTCTTTCTACCCGAGTGTGTGACTTCAGCAACCAGCTGCTTACCCATAGCATCATCCACTGGCAACCTGCAGAAAAAAAGGAACATCAGTTTTACAGTCTTGAAATGAGATACACAAAAATATTATGTTGTTATTGTTATTTTCCTATAACAGCATGTGCTGAAGTGTTTTATCCCTCTTATATCATAGCAATTTGCCAAAGCTACCCATTTTCGTTTTTTTTAAAAGGTAATAGGTTAATTTAATAGGCTCAGATAATGTTTATAGGTACATTTAATGTTGTGGGATGTCGGTGAAGCAAGTTCCCGTTATTACTTAGGAACAGTTATTCCCTGTTCTCTTTTTTCAGTCTCTTAAATTCAATATAACCAAACCAATGCAGCATGCCATGTTACCGAAAAACCACAGCGTCTGCCATATTCCTTGTGTATGTAATTAGAAACAATAAAGTATTACAATGAGCTTCTTAAAATGAACCTGTGATTTATCTTGTTAAAGAATCTCTTAGTTACAGAAAAGCAATCAACACATTCCGACTAATCAGAATCCATAATTCAACAGCGGTGTGTTATCAGGATCAGTATCAGTACTGTATCAGTATCAGGATCAGTATTGTATTTGTTGTACTTGATTCTGCAGAGCCAGGTGCCATGTCCTTTGTCATCATATTCAAATTCCAGTTCTTCTCCTGAAATCATAAAATATGATTATATTCATATTCAGCCAGAACTGTTTGCTAAACTACAACAAGATTTTAACATAGTCTACCTTCTCGATCATAGAACCCTTGCAGAGCCTTTTTAGGATCTTTCAGATAGGCTGCTTCCTGGTCCTCTTGAAACTCTGTCGCAAATGGATTCTCCTCATTCTCATCCTCCTCTGGGGCTGAGTCTTCTCCTGTTCATTCAATAATATACAAAAAAAATAAAATTACACACACACACACACACCTACCTATATCTATCTTATATATAGACACACATACACACACACACACACACACACACACACACACACACACACATAGATACACACACACTCACACAGATGCTCAATCGGATTGAGATCTGGGGAATTTGGAGGCCAATTCAACACCTTGAGCTCTTTGTCATGTTCCTCAATTTTTGCAGTGTGTCAGGGAGCATTATCCTGCTGAAAGAGGCCACTGCTACTAGGGAATACCGAAGGCGTGTACTTGGTCTGCAACAATGGTTAGGTGGTACATGTCAAAGTAACATCCACATGAACGCCAGGACCCAAGGTTTCCCAGCAGAACATTGCCCAGAGCATCACACTGCCTCCACCGGCTTGCTTTCTTCCCATAGTACATCCTGGTGCCATCTCTTCCCCAGGTAAGCGACGCACACGCACCCGGCTGTCCACATGATGTAAAAGAAAATGTGATTCATCAGACTAGGCCAACTTCTGCCATTGCTCCGTGGTCCAGTTATGATACTCACCTGCCAATTGTAGGTGCTTTCGGTGGTGGACCGGGGTCAGCAAGATCGGTCTGTTCCGACACTTTTCTATCATAGAAAGTTATCATATCATCACGAGAAGTTTATCTTAGTGAAATATGCAGGTCTGCCATTCGTGGTACAGGCTCGTCAGGTAATTGGGGGTCAGATTGAGGTGAGCTTCCTGCAGCAGTTAGGAAGAGTTGGCTCCATCCTGCTGACATAATTTTTTTACTACATAAATGATCTGCTCAAAATGATCTCAGAGCCAGAGCCTCTTAATTCACGGCACACACGGCTACCTCATGCAGACTGAGACTGCTTTAGAATGCGGAAATGGGATATTAGCCCTCTACGAGTGCTGAACTAACATTTCAAAATGTTTTGAAATATTTTGCCAAACATTACATCATTGTTAAATCACAATCCATTTTTATGTTTAGTATGTAGTATGTGTTGCATTCCAGTTGCTATGCATTTAATGTTTTAAAATCTTTTAGGTGGCACAACTGATAATTGTCAGGTGGTGCAACCATGTAAGATATTCATTTAAACCAACAAATAATAGGTTAAAGTGAACAAATGGCTGAAAACTAGATTGTGAATAGTTAGTGTATGGAATGCATTAATTTGTATACTTGTATAATTATTTTTCTGTCTTTAAATGTAAAATCGGATGCTAAATATACCAAATACCTGGCCACTAGAATGCAATAATGTAAATAAAATACACAAATTTTTATATATATATATATACACACACACACACACATGCACCGAGTCAAAAATGAATTTAAATGTTTTGAAATGTTATTTAACAAATGAGACTTGTTTAAACACACTGTTCCAGACTGAAATATATGCAAAATGCAATCTTTCCATTATGCAAAGATTTTTAAAAAATACCTTTTTAGAAGCTTGGTCATTGACCCATTAACTTTTTCAGCAATTTGTGCTACAGTAGTTCTTCTGTGGGATCAGACCAAATGGGCTAGCCTTCTCTCCCCACATACATCAATGAGCCCATGACCCTGGCGCCGGTCCACCGGACTTCCTTGGAGCACTTTTGTTAGGTATTATCCTCTGCATGCTGGTCATCTAGCCATCACAATTTGGCCCTTCTCAGCAGAGTCACCCAAATCTTTATGCTTGCCCATTTTTCCTGGTTTCAACACATCAACTTCGAGAACTGACTGCTCACTTGGTCTGCACTTATATAGCACTTTTATCCAAAGCGCTTTACACTGTATCTCATTCACCCATTCACACACACACAAACACACACACACACACACACACACACACCAATGGTAACAGAGCTGCCATGCAAGGCACTAACTTGCCATCGGGAGCAACTTGGGGTTCAGTGTCTTGCCCAAGGACACTACGGTATGTGGATTCATGTGGGCCGGGAATCGAACCGCCAACCCTACGATTAGTGGACAACCCGCTCTACCACCTGAGCCACAGTCGCCCACTTGCCGCCTAATATATGCTAATATATACCACCCCTTGACAGACACCATTGTAAAAAGATATTCAATGTTATTCACTTCACCTCTTCATGGTTTTAATGCTATGGCCAATCGGTGTATACATACGGTATATCTAGACTGTTTCTATGGCGACTGCCTTAACTACTCACTTATCATTGTGGAGTGTACAGTTTATCAGTCACCAAACAGGCTTATAGATGGGAAAAATGTTTAATACACTCTTTAAAAAAACCCTACAAGCTTTCTTCAACTTGTCCTTCTGGGGAGACCCTTATAAATTCTAGGTAAAACCCTACAACAGAGTAAATTTATTTGGGGTTAGTAGGAATGTCTGTAGCAACTAACAATTTTTCTTAGTAACACAGGCTAGACTTAAACCTAACGCCGGTCAAGTCGTCTCTAAAATCTAGGTTAAGATCTATTTATCAGTTAATACCAAGACTTCTTGAGACATTAGAGCAACATCAAATGTAATAATGATGTATAGTACTATATAGTACTGTTACCCATTCCCCATGAGCAGCCACTGTCATTTGCTGCACTTCTTCCATGAGCAACGCTCTCTTCATTCTTCTCCTCCTTGTCATCATCATCATCATCATCATTATCATCATCAGAACCGTCTCCCATCATCTTCTTCTCTAGCTCTTCTCGATGCTTTCTGGCCTTCTCTCTCAGCTCTGTAACCGTCAGCTCCGACTCATCCTCTTCATCCGATTCGGGACCCTGTATAGAGAGCAAACAAGAGGCATAAGAAACAACAATCATCCTTTTATGCCAGTGTAATCTCTAAAACATGACATTCCTAACCTGGAGGATAAAGAGCCGAGTGCTTCCTCCAAACTTCAGGACATGGCCGACATGCAATCTAATATACGTTTTAGGGGGGATTTTGTTCTTGTTCACAAAGGTGCCGTGAGTACTGCCCAGATCATAGATGTAGAATCCAAGCGCCTCTCCTACGGTGTCTCCAGCATTTCCACGATACTGCACAATGGCATGATAACGTGATATGGAGGGATGCTCCAGAGAGATGTCACACACAGGTATCCGTCCAACTACAAAGTAACTCTGCTGACTGAGAGGCACTGTGTCCAGTATGGAACCATTTTTAAGCAGCTCAAAGGTGTAAGGGACATCTGGTACCCCAGCCCATGGAGGCTGTATGTATGGAAGAGGAGGAAATTTAGCACTTGGTGGCACTTTGGCTCTTTTTTTGGGTTTGATATTTGGTTTTGGTGTTGCAATGATCTGCTTTTCATTTGTAAGAGGCTTCTCAGTCACAGGAGTTTGATTCCGACTTTCAGTATCACGTTTAAAAGACTGATCATCATTTACTACGGATTCTTTCGAAGGTTCTTTCCGATCTGATAATTCAGGTTTCGTCTGATCTTTAGTGATTACACCGCTGTCAGCCTCAGGTGCGATCTTCTGCACACTTTTGCTCTTCTTCAATGCTACAGACGGCGCCGCGAAAATGGCCGGTTTCTTGAAAGGATCCTCGCTGATATTTGTGCCATCCTGTTTAGTTTCGCTTTTTACATCCCCTGATGAATTTGGTGTCTCCATCTCTAATTTGTTTTCTGGATTTAAACAGCCATCCGATTCTGACGCTGCGTGCGCGGTATCCGCCATTTCTGTTTGGTGTCTCGCTGAAAATCTTCCGTGTTTGTTTATTCCAGGATGAACAGAGGTCGTGATATATATTCTCAACTTTTCCTGTAAGTAAGTATGCTTATTTTCTAAGAAAAACGCAAAATCATATTTACTAAACATTCAACATTCGTCTTATCCGTCGTATTATGGAGAACTAAAGCGTTTTTCAACATTAGCGGAACTAATCCCATAGCTCTACGGAGCGACACGGAAGCGTTTATATGCGTACGCATAGCCTGCGTTTGTTCAGTGTTATTAAGTATCATTAAACAAGTATTTTTTTTTTCTCGTTTCCGCGGTGCAGATAGTGATTTTTTTTTAAAACTAATCCCCAAATCATATTGTATTTATAAAACTAGATGGTTATCTCGGGGAATTGAGCTAAGTAGCAAGTAGCCTTAAACCGCGAGCATCTGTATGATAGATGTTGACGTAAGTATGATTGATAGATTATATATTCATCTGGGGATCAACTCTAGTGATTTATATCAGGAGATTTTATTTACGTTTGGTGATTTCCGTGCTTAAACACACCTCGTACATCTAATCAGCATATGATCAATTGGATTATTGTGTTAGAAAAGAGAAATCTAAAACTTGCTACACCCCAAGTACCAGAATAGAACATCTGTGGTTTCCAGATGTTTAATGTATGTGATATATAAAGATCAATTAGTTAGGCTTCACATGTTGGATTTGTTTCTGCCAAGTATATCTGTCATAAAACGTTGTAAATTAAATGCATTACCAATTGCTTTTCAGATAATTTACTCAGGAAGTACTGGCACCAGTTATCACCAGTTAGAAGGGATCTCGTAAAGATGATGCGCTACTGGGGTGAGCTCCCGGTGGCCTCTGTCCCACCAGGCCGCAGTTCCTTTGATCTCCTGCAGCGTGAATTTCGCCAGGTCGAGATGCAAGACCCTCCTCTGCACCAGCCGTCAGCACGGCGTCCTCGGCCCACCACCATGCTGGATGTTCCCTCTGAGCCCTGCAGCCTCACAATCCACACGGTGCAACTGTGCCAGCATACCCGACGACTCCGCAGCCTAATCATGGCAGCACAGCTGGGCCAGCAACCACCAGGCACTGGGTCTGAGACTCAGGGTATTCTCAAATCAGAGGATGTGGATTCATTACCACCACGTCCGTTCACACCAGCAGCACCGGATGATCTTCTGCCTTTGGACAGCAAAGCTCCTCGTGAACTGTTCCAGCTACGGCACAGTGATCCAGAGAGCGACTTCTACAAGTAAATACAGTTTAGGGTCTGCCACATGTATGGTGTGTCGTGGTTTAGCATATATATATATAAGCACATTTGCTACCTCAGAGAATCCACATAATCGGAACAATGAAGCAGTATTAATCATGTTATGGTTTCTCTTTGCATGCTTCTTTATTCTTTGTTCTCTTTCTTTCCCGTACAGGGGTGAAGGAGAGCCAGTGACTGAGTTGAGCTGGCTCTCATGCCGCCAGCTTCTATACCAGTCAGTTGCCACAGTGTTGGCGCACGCAGGTTTCGAGTCAGCGATGGAGAGCGTGTTGGAGACCCTGACTGACCTGGTGCATGAGCATTACCTGCGTCTGACACGGCTGCTGCGCGTGGCTGTTGACCGCGAGGCCCACCTCGGCTCCACTCCTTTTCCTGATGTGGTGGAGCAGGTCTTCCATGAGGTGGGCATCGGCAGTGTGCTGGCTATGCAGCACTTCTGGCAGGTCCGCATTAAAGACTACCACAGCTACATGCTTCAGGTAAGCCACACTAACTGCTATGGCTTTAACCCATTCTAGCAGTACACCGGTGGAATGGAAATCAACTTATCAGACATTTTAAATCAGTATAAACAAATTAATTATTTTATTGCCGCGAGTCTGTTATAAAATTAGTCAGGGCACTGTTGGGTTTCTGTGTGTAGAGTATCATGACACTTTAGCTGCTAGTGAGCAGGGCAATGGGAAAGGGGAGGGGTGTGAACCCCTTGCTGGGCAAACAATTCACACTTCTCCACAAAAATATTGGTACAGAGATACAACGGACAGCACAACTAAAGCTTTTTTTTTGTGTAGATATGGTATATTAAAACACTGTATAAATGAACACACAAAATTATAACATTTAATCCTAGTACGCTAGATAAAAATTAAATAAATACTTATTAAAAAAAAAAAAAAAAAAAAAGAGAGACAAACGGCAAATTCTTAAAGCCCTGAGTGTCTACTGATATATAAGCCATTAACCACTACTGTGGAGTGTGACATCACAAATAAATTCAATGCTGAGCACGGGCACCTCCAAAAAAAAGACCTCTGATAAATAGAGTTAAGGTAGGGCTGTCATGGTACCTGCTTTTTACAAAATCGGAATCAGTTTTATTGGCCAGGTACACACAGCACATAAATTAACTATGTAAACAACAAACATCATGGACAACAGTAAATTAGTAGCAGTAAAGTAATTCCTTCTTGTGTAACTAATATGTCAGAATGAGTGCACATCGAGAAACACAATAAATAAATAAATGTACAAGATTGTTAAGGCATGTTGTTCAGTCTAGCTACTGTATATAGGTAATTGCATTGCACAGGAGCTGATACAGCAGACGAATCACAATTATTAATACCCAAACCCTTCAGGATTTAGTGACTTTGCGATCATGGAAATTAAAGTAAAATCAAGGAAACTCTTCAATATTCGGAGAAGCTTGCAATATTTAAAAATTACCGCAGATGTTTTGCAGATTTGGGGCAAGATGCGTCATGTGATGTCATCACAACGTGTGTTCAGCCAAAGCCCTCTTCGATTCATGTGCGTCAAACATGAGTACAGCTAAAAGGTCTAGTTTACCAACAAACAGCACTGTGAAAGACCGTGCAAAACAATTTTGTGCAATTCTAGTGTTGCCAATTCAGTGGTTTGCAAAAATGCACAAAAATCTCTGCAAATTGCACCGCAAATTTTAGAAAAAAAAAAGCTGCAGCAAAATCCAGTGTTTTTGGCCACAACAAACACACAAAAAAACTCTTGTAAAATCCTGTATGGGACTGCCCAAACCTATTTCTTGGCCAAGAACAAATAAATAAATAAAATATTAATTTATAAATTAAACACACATTGAAGTATTTTAACATCCCAAAGCAAGATTGCTAGAGTTAACTAATATGTTCCTCAAAATTGGCTTCATTTATGTTCTGAAATCATGTGTTAAGTGATTTGTAGCGATGACCCAGTAAAATCAGTACACAGATTTAAGATGCATGAAAGAAAGAATGGTAAATGAGGTCAGTTTGTGGTCCTGAATGACTGTTGTATATGTCATGGTTTTCAAACTTTTCACAAAACATTGGTTTGATGATCAGAATTAGGGTATAGCTGTGATGCTGCGCTTAATGCGCTAAATAACACAGTATGTTCTATAAACAATGATCAAGACATGCATAAATGAAATGAAGATATATATGGCCTGTGGGCTTTATATTATTGGAAGTTGATGTTTTGTGCATGATCCATTTATTGAATTGCTCTATTTTTGGTGTGTAGGTCAGCAAAGAGCTCTCAGACGAGTACGAGCGATTGGTCAACCCAGAGAAGGCCCTGGAGGATTCCAATCCCCTTAAAGTGAAGGAGGAACCTATTAGTGATCTTGCCTTCACTCTGAATGAGGAAGCCGAAGGGGAGTTGACTTCAGCAGAACAGCAGAACAGCATGCCCACTGGAGTACTGGGAATCAGTGATAGAATGGCTGGAGGACTGGAGGATGGACACTCGCCTCACACCTCAGGTACTAAAGTCGAAGCAGAGAATATAGGTTTCACTTATTTAAATAAGATTTAAGCCCTATTTGGTCTTTCTTTCTTTTTCTTTTTTTTTTATCTGTCTGTAAGAAAATATTTTCAGTTCTCTTCTATGACAAAAAAAATCTTTCACCTGGACTTATTTTCTTATGAACCTTGATGTTTGTGAGTTTAAAGTATACTTTATACCACCCAGTACTTAGCGCATTATATACACTACAGTGGATAAAGGCTTAATGTTTTGTGCAATACTTGTCTTTTTCACTAATATTATTTTGCTTAAAATTGAAATGCGTATCCCTATATCTTCCATTATTCAATCTGTCACCAAAGACTTCTACATGGAGTGAGTACCAGCTATCATAATTTTTTTTCCCTTAATGTAAGAGGCAAAAAGTCATCTCAGTTCAAAAATAGAGATGTATATACAGGCAGGATTAAAATTGGCACCACAGCTGTATTTTTGTAAAAAAAAAAAAAAAAAAAAAAATCAGTAAGTAATTCGGGCTGGATTGTCTCAGGGGAGGAACTAAAAATAACACTAACATTGGAGATGTTAACACTAACATTGGAGACTCATCTGAAAATAAAATCACAGAGTAGCACCTGTAAAAAATAACAATTTAGACAGGATTAAAGTAACATGGAGATTTAGGATAATTGCACAATTTCTAGGTGCTACTCTGTGAGTTTATTTCCTTCCAGATCAGCATAACGTCGTTTTTCTCCCTCATCTCTGGGGACAATTACACACCAAATGACCCATTGATTTTTTTTTTATTGTTATTTATTCACAGACACCTCTGTGATTTATTTATTTATTTATTTATTTTAGGCAGATGCTGCTGCTTGTATTCATTTTAAACGCTTCCCAAATCAGAGCATAATCTTGCAGGGGCTGAAAACTTTTAGTTCTGTTTAAATAAATGAACAGTTGTATTGCGGTAAGCTCCTTGATAATCTAATGTTGTCTAATGATGGTGCTAAATGAATAAATCTAATCATAAAACTAATAATGTCTGTGGTCAAACCATGAATGTTTAAAAACAAAAAATAGGTGAACCCTTGTTGTGACATGATTGGTCTAGATTCTCACAAGAACACACTAAAATTAGCTAACTGGTCAGAGATGTTGTGTGTCATATAGCATACATATTCATAATTCTGTAATTATGATTAACCTACTGTGCAGGCCTAAATAACGTGATTTTATTTGGTATTTTTATTTGTATCAGGTGCAGCAGGAAATGGCTCCCCCTTGTGGCAGCTGCAGCAGGTAAAGATGGAGCCGCAGGACAGTGAGGAGGGCCAGGTTTCAGGCCACGGCGTTCTCACAAGCGACGTCTTTGAGGAGGGCCCTATGTCCACCATGAGTGACGCTGGAACAGCTCCATCTCCCGGCGGCTCGGATGCCAGCTGTGGCTCTCACTCTCCGGACTCACTGATAGGCACCTCCCCTTTCAACCAGCGGCCAAAGAAACGGATGCGCAAAGTATAACCGTGTATTTAAAGACTTGTTGGGATATAGGGTTTGCTTTTGTGTTTGTTTTTTTTTGTATTAGGCCAAGTGAAAATAAATCAAGATTATGTTAAGAAGATTGTGTTGATGTGACTGAAAGAGAGTACTCTCTAACAAATGGCTCCTGGTCAATGTTTTATCTGCTTACTCTGTCACACGGTTATATTGTTCGGCTTATGAAAAACAAGCATCTGTTTATTGTAATGATGTGACAAGGCAATCACCTCATGGGGAATAATTATAGGCGGTGTTTGCTTCAGAATGTAAAGGTACATCAATCAAGGGGTAATGGCAAATTAATTACAGCACACATTAATCTGCATATTAAATAGACAGGTTATTACAGTTCCTGTTCTAGCTCTGAACATTTCCAACTGTCACAGTGGAAGCAGGCCATTGTGTGTGAACCACCTGCACAAGGAATACAACTGAGGCTAAACATCCACCCACATACACCATCAACGAGCAATTAGCACAGAAAATTACAGGTGCATTTTAAAAAAATTAATCTGATGTTTGTATCAGAACTCTCAAGGGCTCACGCTTGAATTTGATTCATGTAAACTTTGTTTCTGGTGCAAGCTGTAGATAAATACAGGGACTCGTATTATAAGTAAAATAAATAAATATCGGTCCATGCGAGCCCACTGTCAAAAGTTAAACACTGACGTGCTTCCTTTATACTGGACCGTACTTCTGACTGGTCACCTTTATCCTATGATTAGTCATTTCTATCCTGATGGGACTGGTCTCTTCCAGGATAATCCTACCCCATCCACAGGGCTCACTGTATGGTTTGATGAGGAGAAAAAGGATTTAAATCATATTCAATGGCCTTCACACTCACCAGATCTCAACCCAATGAACACCTATGGGAGATTTTGGAGCGATGTTGATGATCGACCACCATCATCAAAGCACCAACTGAGGAAATATTTTTGGGAATAATGCTGTTCATCTGTCCAGTATAGTTCCAGAATCTAAGCTATTGTGTATTTAAGATCTTTTGATTGCACAACACCTTACCAAGACACTTAATGTTGTTTTTTTTTACTTTGTCACTATGTTCAACTTCTCTTGGCTACATTAACAGTCTGAAATTAATTTTGTGGGAAAACGGTGTGAGACACTCTAAGTAACAGCCAGAAATGTATTGTCTGGTTATCGATTTTCTAAAGCAAGAGCAAATCTTGTTATTAACAAATGATATTTCATATTGTTACTAACAACTTGCCAAACAAATTGCCATAATTAGTAGGCTTTCTCTCTGTGTGTTCCAATGCTTTTGTATTCTCAGAGTTTAGAAACACGGATAAAAGTATACACTTTCACGCCATGATGAAACCCTGATTACAAAATCCTAAAATGGTATCATTTTCCACTTAAACAGGCTGTATAGTTGTATATATGTTACATGGTAGCATTTTATCCCAGGACAAATTTGCGCTGAAAATTTCTTATACAGTCTCCTCTGAAAGTATTGGAACAGCAAGGCTAATTCTATTGTCATTATACTATATTCAATTCAATTCAATTTTATTTGTATACCGCTTTTTAAAATAGACATTGTCTCAAAGCAGCTTTACAGAAATATCAACACGGTATATAGATATTAAAGGTGCGAATTTATCCCAACTGAGCACTTGTGTATTGTATTTGGAATCTCCTCAATATTATATGTATTATATTACATTTTCACTATACATCGAAAACATTTGGGTTTGAGATCAAGGGATGAATATGAGACGACAGATCAGAATTTCAGGTTTCCTTTCCTCATATTTACATCTAGATGTGTTAAACAACTTAGAACATGGCACCTTTTATTGATACCACCCTTTTTTTTTTTTCAAGTGATCAAAAATATTGGAACATGCAACTGATAGGTGTTTCTTGCTGCCCAGGTGTGCTCTGTTAAATTGATTGTTTGAAGAATGAATAGCTCTGAATGTCTACCTTTTGTTTGGGCCCTAGGTTTCACCTGTGAAGACTGCATTTGTTGTTAAAAAGGATAAACCAACATGAAGACTAGAGAGTCTTTTGTCTAGGGGAGAAAAGCAAGCCATTTCGAAGCTGAGAAAAGAGGGAAAATATATCAGAGCCATTGCACAAGCATTGGACATAGTCAATACAACAATTTGGAATGTCCTGAAAAAGAAAGAAACCACAGGTGTACTAACAACCAGATATGGAACATAAAACAACAGCAGTCGACGACAGAAACATTGTGAGAGCTGTGAAGAAAAACCCAAAAACAACAGTTAGTGACATCACCAACAACCTTCACAGGGCAGGGGTGAAGGTATCACAGTCCACTGTTTGAAGAAGACTTCAAGAGCAGAAATGTAGAGGCCATACCACAAGATGCAAACCACTCATCAGCAATAAGAATCAGAAAGCCAGATTGGAAATACAGAGATGAGCCACAAAAGCTCTGGAACCAAGATTAACCACTTCCAAAGTGATGGAAAGGCCAAAGTGTGGAGAAAGAAAGAATCTGCCCATAATCCAAAACGTAGAAGCTCATTAGTTAAGCATGGTGGAGGTAGTGTCATGGCTTTGGCTTGCATGGCTGCTTCTAGAACAGGCTCAATAATCTTTATTGATGACATCATTCATGATGGTCTACAGGAACATTTTGTCTGCCGATTTACAGAGAAATTAACTGGGAGGAACTTCATCACACAGCAAGGCAATGATCCAAAACACACTGCCAACTTAAAAGAAAAAAAAAGTGGAAGGTTTAGACTGGCCAAGTCAATAACCAGACCTTAACCCAACTGAGCAACATTTCACATCCTCCAGAGTGCCTCCAGAAACAAGCAACAACTGAAAGAGGCTGCAGTAAAAGTCTGGAAAAGCATCACAAAAGAAGAAACCAGCAATTTGGTGATGTCAGTGATTTGCAGGCTTGATGCAGTTAATGCAAGCAAGGGATATGCAACCAAATATTAAGTGTTATCAACCTTAATTTACTTCAAGATTTATCTGTTCCTATACTTTTTCTCGCCTAAAAATTGGTTTTAAAACATATGTTTTATGTTGTTTAACACATCTAGATGTGTGGTATTTAGATACCTAAATACCAGGAATAAATGCTGAAATCCTGAACTCTCATCTCATATCTTTTGATCTCAAACCCAAATGTATTTGGTGTATAGCACAAATAAATTGGCCTTGCTGTTCCAATAGTTTTGGAGGGGAATGTATACTCCATGTAGCTTTGCTAGTGCATTCAAAATCCTTCCAGTTTGTGCATTTAGGATGTTCCAATACATTCTGTCAGCCATGTGTCCCTGAGAGTTTGGTACTACAAGATTGCACCAAATGGCCTTAATGCTCTAGTAGTCTTCATTAAACAAGAATCCTTTTTTACTGTTGAATCAAACAGAGGTAGAGAGGCAGGATGAGTCAAATATGGGGAAAAATTAATTACAACTCCTGAATTATCTCCTAATTGTCTTCTGGCTTTTACTCTATGTTAATACTAGCAAGCAACTCGTTCCTTGTGTGACCTGTGTCTTTGTCTCTAATGGCTGTGTTGCGACTGCTACTGTTGCACTTGTCAGTGTGAAAATGAGTTTGATTTACATGTTATACTGTATGATAGGCTTTGCACTAGCGTTGTGGCAAATTAGTAAAGCAAGCTAACTGTACTGGCTACATACACCAGTCCCTCCAGGAACATCCCTCTGTGATCTTGTGATCACAGAACTTAACGCGAAATCAAGCAAACGCCGCAATATTTGGAGGAGCTTGCAATTTTTTTTAATTACCACATTTTTTCTTCAGATTTGGGCCAAGACGCATCATGTGACATCGTCACAACATGCCCCCTTCGACTCATGTGCATCGAACATGAGTACAGCTAAAAGGTCTCATTTACCAACAAACACCACTGCTAAAGACCGTGCAGAACAATTTTGTGCAATTGCAGTTTCACTAATTCAAGCAGTTTTTCGCAAAAAACCATAAAAATCTCTGCAAGTTACATTGCAAATTTTTTAAAAAGCCACAGCAAAATCAAACCTTTTTGGCCACAACAGTCACAAAAAACTCTGAAATTCTGTAAGTACTGATACACTGACCAGAAGCAACAATAGTTTCTGCTGCACTTCCTTGCAATCTTTCTTTATAATGTCTCTGTACACATTTAATGATAGATCATATATGACAGGATAAGATAAAACCGTGGTTATAAGTTTCTCCGATTTTTACGTCAGTTGCAGGTAGAGTAGTGAGTGATGAGCTAAAGAAACGTCGGACCACATGTGCCATTGGATTTGTCTGAGGAATCATTAGAATCTTTTGGCTCTGACGCTTAATTACATCATACTCAATTTACATAGAACTGAGAATATCTCAATAAAAATTTTGCTTGCCAGTGTCGTTGAAATCATGGCTCAGTGTTGCACATGTACATAATAAATAAATATCTGCCTGTCACTTTGGATTTGGAAAGTAGTATTCTTCTTGCCGTTGTTTGCCGTCATTTCCCAGTCTTAGTAGTGCATGCAGGGTAATTTATATATACAGGCTACTGTAGCATCATGCAAGGCAGTGGAAAAAACTGTTAAAGAAAAGAAAGGTGGATTCTGAATGCTGAGTGTCCCTGGAGAAAGGGACAATGGCATATCTCTGCTGGGAAATAAACCAGAAACACACCAAGCGGCTATGCCCAAAGGCACTACGAAAACAGTCATGGTAAAATGCAACTGTGTTTTAACTACAGTAATAGTTGTGAGATGAGTGAGACTGCTGTGATGCTGTGAAAAGGTCAACAAGAGCATACAGCACTGTATAAAACCTGCATTGTGTATTGGAGTCTTGTAGACAGACACTGACACCAGCTTGAATAAGCAAGTGATTGGATGTATTAACCAATGCGGTTGAATGAGTTTGCAACCCCTGGTGTAGAATGTCATCGCCATTCCCATTAATGTAACAGCAGGGGGCAGTGTTGAGCCATACTGCTTGATTGCAGGTTTTCAGTATTCTTCTTGCTTGTGCCTGGTATTGAACCTACTGCTTTGTGAACAAGCAGTGATTCTGTTTAAACAGGTGGACCGATCCATTCAGCATGTCTGAACTGTCAGTCTTCATTCTGAAGCTACAATCTCTTTGTAGCTTTTTTCAGATAAAAGGAAGACGTTCAGAGCTTGGTGGGATAATTATCCTCAAGTGGCCTCACAAATAACTGCATCTTTCTGATGAAAAAAAAAGAAAATAAGACCAATTTTCTGTCTTGTAAGTGACAACACCTGGAGAGAAATATTTCGCTCTCTCTGCCAGCTCACTCTGTGGTTCAATCAGATAAACAGGGCTTGTTATTCTTGTTTGGTTTTTCACTCCGTCCACCTGGCTTCGGTGAACTAAGTAATTAGTTCACTGGCCAACATCAGGTTTACGTCATTCTGCATCTGGTGAGTGCACAGCGCACTCATGGATCTCATTTACATTCTGTATTCAGCACTATTAGGTAAGATAGCAATGGGAATTATGGCACGGATTTATCATGTGGCTCTGTGTGTGATTTGATCAAATCTGGGTCATTCACAGTGAAGATTGTTCTCAACACACTCCAACTGAATTTAAATTTGGAGGTATGGTTAAGCGCACAGATTTTAATATTTAATGCAAAATAAAACGAAGACTTTTCTTGTGGTAGGTTTTACTGATGTTCCTTCAGCATTGCAAGTAACATACATTGTCCAAAAGAATATTTTATGACATACAAAACTATTAAAATTGCATATAAATGTGTCCTTTTTCACATATACTGCTGGATTTTTTGGCCATACTATCATATTGTAACTGAAAAAAACAAGCATTAAAATTGGACATGTTCTGTAATATTGTAATACCAAAAGGGGCTGCAAAAATTTCTTTTAGTAAATGAAAGCTAAATTATGTAAGGTATGAAATACAGGGTGCATTTCAATATGGGAAAATAATCAATGACAGAGTGGTGTGATGCAGCCTGACATTAAAAGAACTACTCTTACTACCCCCAAAGTAGAGGTGCTGAAGTGTTTTATTCCTCTCGTACCACAGCAATTTGCAAATAATTACAATTTTTATTTATTAAAGAATGACATGTCCTATATTATATCCATTTATCATTATGTTTAATTTTGTTGAATTTCCACGAAACTAGTTCTTGTTATCCCTTGTTGTATTTCTCTTTCTCTTTCTGGGGGGTGTTCACACTGGCAGTTTAATCTGAAACAGAGCATGGTTTGCATGAAAAGTTGGTAATGTGACAGCTGTCATGCAGACCGAACTCGAGACTACCTGTAGGAGGAGGTCTGAGTTCGTTTTCAATGGAACTGAGCTGTGTTTCCTGTGAATGTGAACGCAACTTGTACTTGGCTCTGCGCTTGTTCAGGAAGTAAAGTAACCTGTGCATGTGTTTTAGCCGATGATGACATCATTAGTTTCCACAACACACGTGTACCATGATTGGCAGGGGAATGCTGTGGGATACAGAAGAGGTCCACTGCTGCACATAATGGCACCAAAATAATTTAAAAAACAAAAAATATGGTGAGTGACCTTGTGTTCGCATTTGTGATGATGTAAGATGAATGCAAATGCACCGGAGTTCAATAAAATCAAGTGAGTCTGAAACGAGACCAACGCTGCAGGGGGCACGGGAAACAATCACACTCAGAGTCAGACCACAGCAAACGTGCCCAGTGAGTAAACCACCTCTCTCAAAGTTAATAAGTGCAGTGTCCTTTCTGCTGAAGACTTTCCAAAAGCACTGACACTGGAGACTCCTTACATACTGTAAATGTTAAAAAAAAAAAGTCTCGTCACAGAAAACTTCATCGTATTAATAATATGTTATTATACATATGTTTTTAAAAATCTGTATACTACTAGTCTTAGATTTCATGAAGCATGCACCAAACACGTCCCTGTGAATTAGTTGTTATCATAGAAACAATAAAGTATGTAGAACGAGTGCATTAATATAAAACTATGATTTATCTTGCAGCCGAAACTATAGCGCGGCAGTTGCAGAAAATGAATCAACACCTTCTGACCAATCTGAATTGTGAATTTAACAAATCCAGTATTGTATAATGTATTGTTATGGCATCATACACATCCTGTCTTCGTTTCTGTATGTTTGCGTACAGATTGAAGAATGATCTTCCTTACAGCCTCCAGGCATCTATGGGAACTGATCCAATGCATATACTGTGGGTTTTTAATGGTAATTAGACAAGCAGTGGCACTTTTTCCCTCCCTTTTTAGTAAATAGGTACTGTTTTAGATGTGGGATGTTTCCTGTGACAGCTCTGACAGCCCCCTGAAGTTGGAAACGCTTCACCAAAACCTCAAACACAATTGATTCTGCCACTTGTGCGTTGAGAGTGTGTTGCACAATAAACTGCTTTGCGGGTTTCATCTCAGCAGACAATTTCACTTTAGGAAACATTTGTTTTGTTGGGTTGGGCCGCTCTGATCTTTTTTTTTTCTAATGGGTTATAAACAAAACAACCTATTCAATCTCCAGGAGGAAAATTATTTTCTGTGGACATCTGAAAGATCTTTTTTTTTTTTTTTTTTAAATAGTCCTGTCAATCTGCAGTTTTGGTGTAGTTTAGGTGGTTTCTCTTGATGTCAACGTAAACTGAGCTCATCGGTGAGCTCCAGGCGTTTTGCACTGTGGGCGGCCAATGAAACGAATGCAATCTCGACATGATGCAATTTAAAATTCCACCCAAAACACTTATTAAGTGCAGAAAACTAAAGCATCCTGCATCCATCACTTGGCAGCAGTAACGCACAGGCACTCGAAGACTCTTAAAACTAATTGGCCAAAAGGCTCTCTTGTGTGCATCCAGTCTGCAGCTTAGTCAGTAACTTAACTACTACTGTCTCTTGGTTTCTTTGTAGACATGACATGATAAAGGACCTTTATGGTGCATTCAGATGAATTTAAATACTACATGAGCACATATAGTATGATAGGAACAAAGCAACAGCATTAACTACCATATTAACAGGGGGATCATAGATATACAAATTCGCACCCACTATGTGAAGGCACACTAATGCTGCAGTACCAAAAATTTTAAGTATATTATCAAGACCCAAAGTAGGCACCCAAAAATTGTTTTACATTAAAATTACTGCATAAAGTATGGATTTTATATTCTAGGGAGACAGGTACAGTTTGTTCCTTCATTAACAAAATATATTTAATATATATAAGCCTTTTCCTCCAGGGTTGGGGGTTTAAATCCCACCCCCATCCTGTGTGCTCAGAGTTTTCCCTGTACTTCAGGGGCTTCCTCCGAGTACTCCGATTTCCTCCCCCAGTCCAAATGCATGCATTGTAGGCGGATTGGCATTTCCAAATTGGCTGTAGTGTGTGAATGTGTGTGCGATTGTGCCCTGTGATTGGCTGGCACCCCATCGAGGGTGTCCCCCACCTTGTGCCCTGAGTCTCATGGGATACTGTAGGCTCCAGGTTCCCCATGACTCTGTGTAGGATAAGCAGCATGGAAAATGGATGTATGGATGAATATATGGATCCATAGTGTTGGGGTATGCAAAACTATTTCTAAAATATTGACAGAATATTGGGGGACATGGTGGTTCCACAGCTCTATTGTCCCTGGTTCGATCCTGGGCTCAAGTTAATATTTCTGTAGAATTTCACGTCTTCTCTGTGTCTGCAAGGGTTTCCGTTTGGTTTCCTCCCTCCTCTGAAAAACATGTCGGTAGATGGATTGGCTTTTCAAAATTGCCCCCAAGTGTGAATGAGTGTGTGAATGTGTGTGCATGGTACTTTGTGATGATCTGGTGTCCCATCAAGATTGTATTCCCACCTTGCACACAATGTTCCTGGGATAAACTCTAGATCCACCACAGCCCTGACCAGGATAAAGCAGAAACTGATAAACAATAGTTTAAACTGCTTCTTCCACTGATAATTATGATATATATTACAATCCAATGTAAAATAATGTCACAAGTCTTTTTTTAGCCTAGTATTATTTAACTCAGTCTTTTAGAATGACTGACATCCATTAGAGTCAAATAACAGTTCATGCACTACTACTGGAAAAAAGCAGTCCACCAGAGAAGAGTTTCTTGTAGATGACCGGGTTCAGCAAGTTTTTCTGATTTGATTCACTGCACATAAATTAGGCCAACAGT
The DNA here is from genome assembly GCA_024331685.1 of Stegophilus panzeri. Lineage (NCBI taxonomy): Eukaryota > Metazoa > Chordata > Actinopteri > Siluriformes > Trichomycteridae > Stegophilus > Stegophilus panzeri. Next base: position 23,796,950 of record JANDJT010000228.1, read on the forward strand.
CTCCCTATTGCGCTGGTAATTGGATTGAAAATTAATACGCTGTAAAAAAGCAAGATTAAAGTTTCTCATGCCTTCAATATAATGGGACAAGTAATGGCTGAATTCTAATAATGCATACATGCTAATTCTACCTTGAAAGCAAGACTTAATGAATTAGGATTGTTGAAACAAAACTGGGCTGTCAAGCAGAACATTAAAAAAAAGTACTGAATGTTATTGAGTTTAATGACGGACAAGAACATGACACACGGATAGTTATTTCCATCTCATGATCGTCATTTGTTTTAGAAGCATGAGTCATTGAGTCACTGAAAAAAACCCCAGCATAATTTGTCTATAAGGACTAACATCATGTCTGAAAAAAGGCAATCTGTGATGATCACAAAATCAGGAAAACATTTGTGAAACTGAACAGACAGTATTTTGACTAGATGTTACAGAATTGCTTTTAAATGCAGGAAATGCATGGATCCTAACATCCTATGGACAGATGAAGAAGACTGATATGATAGCTTTAAGACTGTAAGAAGATAAGCACCGGAGGGCAAAACTGAAATGTGGTGGGTGGCATGCAAGCTTGGCAGTTTTTAAGGCCCTGCAGTATTTCATTTTTCCTCTTTCATTCTCAGTTAAGACCGAAGACCTTTTCAGAAAAGTGTTATGTGCAGGTGGATGGAGCCACAACGGGTGGAAAAAAGTGAAGTAAAATTCTGCTTTTGGTAATGTTACAGAGCAGGCAGAGAATTCCAATAAGCAACTTTCTTCTTTGAAAACCAAATGGTCCATTTGTCCAAGTTGTTTTGAAGGCTAAAACAGCCTGTGTCAGCATCTGAGTCACAATCCTATAATAGTTATTCACATTTAGAGGTGCTGAGCTCCAATTTTGAAGGAGAATTTGGATGAATATATCATAAGTACTATTCAGATGGATAAAAGTATGCCTTTTAATGTTGCTGGAGGAAATCTGTAGTAATTATGGTCATTTAGTGATGGCATGGGATATGCATAAATATCACAGAGATAGGAGTGACTTCATGATGTATGCATTGTTCTCACAAATGATCTCAAGCACTTCCTAGATTACCTTTATACTGAAGTACATGTAAAAAATGAATCAAAATCAAAACAAACAAACAAATAAACTTTTTGAACAGGATGCAACAGAACCTTTACCAACATGTCAGTTCAAATAGGACTTTACCTGGGATTATTTCAATTGATAATTTATACATATGGTTAAATACAGTGTAATCAGACATATGCTCATAAAGTCTATACCCCAGAGAGTAAAACCCCAGAGACACTGTGGTAATGATTACATTATGCCACCTTCACATGCAAAAGTGGTCCAAATAGGCCTATATAAGGTCACTCCAGGATTTTGCGATATTACGAGAACAGAAATGAATACAGAATCAAGAAAACTCCACAATATTTAGTTAATAAACTAATAACATAAGCTTAGTTCGCTATAATATAGCTTGCAATTTTTCAAAATTGCCCAGATTTTCCACAGCTTTGGGCCAAGACACATCATGTGATGTAATCACAATGTGCATTCAGCCAAAGCACTTTTTGATGTACAAGCATCGAACATGAGTACAGCTAAAAAGTTCTCATTTACCAACAAACACCACTGTGAAAGACCGTGCAAAACAATATTGTGAAATTGCGATTTCACCAATTCAAATACTTTTCTGCAAAAAAAGCACAAAAATTTCAAGTTGCATCGCAAATTTTGAAAAAACCCACAGCAAAATCAAGCATTTTTGGCCACAAAGATCACAAAAAAACCTCTGCAAAATCCTGTACGGACTGTATATACCTTTAAAAAGAGGTGCAGCCTCAGAAAACAAAATAAGCAGAGAATACAGACACCAAGTGTGACCAGGTGTGATAGTTTAGCTCTATATGCTGTCTACAGTAGCTCGCTACCTGCTACCATCAACCTCAAAGTTACATGAAGCCCCATGAAGAGGAAATGCACTCTTTCCCCTTCATCACAAGCTTGTGTTTTAGCTAGCTTGCTAGTGTAGCTCCTGAAAAATCAATTAAATTCAATAAAAACAATTTTTATATAGCACTTTTAACAATGTATATTGACACAAAGCATCTTTACTGATATCTGGATATACAGTAGATATAGATTTAGATGTATCCCTAATGAGTAAGCCAGAGGTGACGGCGGCAAGGAAAAGCTTCCTGAGATCACATGAAGAAACCATGAGAGGAACCAGAATTAAAAGGGAACTCATCCTCTTCTGGATGACACTGGATACTGAGACAAGAGTTAAATATTACTTTACGCCACTCACAACCATCAGATTCATTAACGCGTTGGAGAAGAAGGCAGCATAACACATTGTACAAAATGTTTTTCTACAAATAACTTTTGTTATCTAACTTTTGTTATCTTTTTTTTCTACTAAAGATGGTGAAATTTCCCAGACCTCCAAATCTTACCTACAGTACATCAGCTTCAAAACCTTACTAAAATAAAGTTATATTTTATGTAAGATGTTGAAAATGTGAGTTGTGGATCATTCATATTTTTAATTGTTTTTGTTTTATTATATAGTCTATGTGCTGGTCCCCATGTCCACAGGGTTTCCTCAGGGTTGTCCAGTTTCTTCACACATCGGTGGATTGGTTATGTTAATTTTCTGCTAGATGTGAATGAGTGTGTGTATGTGTGTGTACATGATGCCCTGTGATGGAGTGGCTTCCCATCCAGGGTATAGTCCTCCTTATGCCTCCAGTTACTGAAGATATTATAAATAAATGAATGTACCTGCTATAACCGCATGGTAATATCTGAATAAGCATGATTTCAAACAAAAGAAACATCTTCCCCTCACACAGACTATTTATGGAAAGACTGCCTCTCTCCTGATTACATATTTATTCTTGTTAAATATGCAATCATTTTCTATATATTGATTTTTTACAAATTCAATGTACTGAATTCAAAGCCTTGCTTTGGCTGTCCTGCTCTTTCTGCTTCATTATTGTACACTTTATTTATCACCTGAGAGTTTAATGGTGTCCACGGGAAATTAAGTAACAAACACTTCAAGATTGAGGAAAGTCATTAGCCTATCTCACTTTAGACTCTCAGGAGTCACATTGAAAAAAGAGAAATAAATAAATAAAACCACTCATTATGCATGGTTAATTAAGAATGAACTAGTCTCTGAGGAGGACTGGGCTGCATTTCCTTTATGATAAGGCTCTCATCTTGCTGAAAGAACAGCAAGAGGTTTTTTTTTTTAACCAAGGGGATGGAGGATGGAGAATCAGACAGCAGGCGACTTAAGGAACGCCTGCGCTCTTCTGTCACCATGGTGACTGCATCACTCTCTTTCAGATATACAGAAGTGCACTGAGAGCAAAGACGCACAACCTCTTTGGAAAGAATGAGGATTATAGAGTACATGAGTAGCACTGATCACAGCCAAATGGATACTAAGACCATTTATGATATCTGGAGAAGTTTATTTGTACTGTGCCTTCAATCTATTTTTTTTCAGTGGGATGATTTGCATTAAAAGAGTTGAACAATCTATTTTAATGTGCACTGCTATGCAAATGCTGTTGTGCTAGTTAGCGTATTTACCCACAATGGAAGATGTGTCTGTTTTGATCAGATATCATGGTTGCAGTTTCTAATGAGATGTAATATACTGTGTATATATAGCACACAATAAAGGTGACCTTGTGATAATTATTTAAGCTCTTTGCAGCTTCTGTTACAGTATGAGGCTCAACATGTGTCACTATGGATTGATTTTCTTTCATTCCAGAAACTATGCATTTCTGCTCTTTTATTAATCACTATTCTGGTGATAAATGTTTGGCAGTTAGCCATTAAAAAAATGCACAGCACTTGTTTTGGGTGTGATTTTGTTCAGCATTGAATTTATTTGTGATGTCAAACATAAGTGCTTAATGGCTCATCTGAAAGTTTTTAAGAATTTGCAGTTTTTCACAAGTATTACTTTTTTTATTTTATTTACCTAGCCTACTAGGTTTACATTTTACCATTTTATTGTGACAGTTTTTATGGTGTTTTACTATATATATATATATATATATATATATATATATATATATATATATATATCTTTATCTGT
>JANDJT010000228.1:23820734-23836253 GCA_024331685.1 Stegophilus panzeri
ATAATCAAATATTTACAAAAATGTGAGGGGTGTACTCACTTTTGTGAGATACTGTATATGTGTGTGTGTGTGTGTGTGTGTGTGTGTGTGATAGAATAGTCTTTGTGTCGTAGAATAGTGTAATAAAGTCTTGTCTATATTAGAGTGAAGTTGCCTGTGATTAATTTGCTCATGATCTGAGTCCCTAAACTTGCCGAATTTCATTATCCTATATACTGCATCATCACTGTAAGGTATTACTACAGTATCAAAGGCCACGAGACTAATAATTTTCAGAATCAGTGCACAGCTTCACTAAAAGTTTCGGTGGACGAATAAATTGGTTAGCTGCTGTTATTTGAGTCTGGCAATATTCCCTTAATTCAAATTAAAATTCCTAGGAAACTAAGGCATGAGAAAGTGTATTGGTGGAGAAGATATGTAACTAAAGTTAACTATCAAAATTTTCCTTAAATACAATGGTGGAGAATTCAACAAATTAATCTAAACAGCTAATTTTCCCTACACTTATGTAACTAACACATTAGAAAACATCCCTAATTGGACAGTTAAATTATTAGAACAATGATCTTTCTGGTCACTTGATGGCACAAAGATTGATGCAAGTATTCTTGCCTGCTAAATTGGAAGCTGGAGCAATTATTTTGTTTCAACACTGGCACTGGGGTTTGTAGAAACTGACCAGAGGCAAAAATAATTAGACCTCAAGACTTTGGCACCACTGATGAATCTCGTTTGCCAAGCTGTGTTAATTGCCTTCGTTCAACCACTGATAAACCCATCAGGATGTAAACATGTGGATATGTTTCCTATTTTCCCTACTTTTCCTGGTGTTGCTGCTCAATGGGCTGGCAAACAGCATTTTTAAGGAGTCCTCTGGTTTAGGCTAGAAGACTAGGATAATAAATCTTCACAAAGAGGATGTTTGGGGAAAGCATGAATAGCAACCACTACCAGCATACGGAGATAGAGAAACCTGGTTTGTTTTCACATGAACACATGAACAGATCTATTAGGCTACACTGACACAGCAGGCAAATGTGGCCCAAATCTGAATTTTTTTTCTTCAAATTTGACAGATTGTTACTTGCATGGCTGTATGAGCATCAAAAACACATTGAATCTGAGATTTCTAATTCCAATTTGGTCCATTTTCATATATGGTACTGAATTATGTACCAACGCGACCTCTGTCTGAACTGGCAGAGCAGAATTCATGCAACTTTTACCCCAATCGAACTCAACATTTGTCATAACTTTGCACTACCAGGAAGGAAAAATGGAGGACAATCGTGAAGGAGGAGTTCAGTGGTGAGATAGTGAGATAACAGACATCATTAAAATTGAGGGTGATGTTGCTGTACAAACAAATTTAGAAGGCACATATCGCAACCGCTCAGTGTTGGAAGAGATCTCAAAAGAAATGGCCGAACTCAGCCATAGGAACTAAGCCATAAAACCTGGCTGCAGTGCAAATGGAAAGTTAAAAGCTTAAAAGCAAAATTTACAGAAACCAAGGATGTGAACCAAAGAAGTCGCCATGGCCGATAACTTGCCCTTTTAAGAGCAAACCTGAATGCATCACATGACACATTGTGCCTTTGCACATGGTAGTTTAGGAGCGTGATCTGTTCAGAGTATATGCCACAGATATAAATATAGACCACACTGAAAACATAGTGTGAACTGCATAATAAAAAAATCAGTATTTGGTCAGTAAATCAGAATTGGGCCACTGGTGAGTGAACGTAGCCTTAGTGGCCTCATATGCATTTGACATCTTTGGAAATGTATGTGATATTTCTTCCATGTTACTATTATTCCAAATTCATCTATCCACTTTTGCCACCTATAGAATATGAATATAACAAAAGCATAAATCAACTACATATTGTATTAGAACATTCAGAACTACACCATTAAACATATCCACACATTTTACATCCAGCTGTTAAATTTCCATATAAAATGAGAATTCATTTAATGAGTATCATTGCTCATTGTGGCCTGTAGATGCATATTGAGGCTCATTAACTCTTAACATCTGCAACACTAAAATCAACCAGAAGGACTATGACAACGAGGACTCTGACAATTTCACAGATTCCAATGTTTACATATTATAACATCAAAGCAGAATACAAAACCAGTGAAACTATGTACTGTATATCAGTTATAGATACACACCATGTCCACAACTTCTGTCAAAGAAAAATTAATCAGATGAATAGGTCAATTATTCTTCCCATGCAGGGTGTCAGCTTGTCTGTCCAAGCATCTGTGATCATCTGTATTGCTGTAACAGAATACAAGTAATGGTGTTGCATATTCAAAAAAATGTTCCTTACATTTACAGCATTTAGCACACACACTTATCCAGGGCAACTTACTGAAGACTTTGTAGACTCTACCAAAAACATATTCTCATGATGGTTCACTAGGACAGGGACTGCATACACCAATCAGCCAGAACATTAAAACCACCTGCCTAATATTGTGCAGGTCCCTCTTGTGCCGCCAAAACAGTTCTGACCCGTCGAGGCATTTACTCCACAAGACCTCTGAAGGTGTGCTGTGGTATCTGCTACCATGATATTAGCCGCAGATCCTTTAAGTTCTGTTTGTCAAGCACATCCCACAGACGTGTGATCAGATTGAAATCTGGGGAACATGGAGGCCAATTCAACACCGTGAACTCTTTGTCCTGTTCCTCAAACCATTCCTGAACAATTTTTGCAGGGTGGCAGGGAGCATTATCCTGCTGAAAGAGGCCACTGCCTTTAGGGAATCTCTATGTACTTGGTCTGCAACAATGTTTAGGTAGGTGGTACCTATCCGGTATTTTTCCAGCTTCCAATACATCAACTTTGAGAACTGACTGTTCACTTGCTGCTTAACATATCCCACACCTTGACAGGTGCCATTGTAATGAGATAATAAACGTTATTCACTTCACCTGTCATTGGATTTAATGTAATGGTGCGCGCACACACACACACACACACACACACGCAATAAATAATAAGTGCTGCAAATCATGTTCTGTTTTATTGATAAAAAAACCAAAAAAACAAAACATGAGTAGTGCTTCAAAGAATTCTGATCCATAATCAACAACCCCATGCCCTATGCAACACTGTTCTGACATCTCTATTAAGATTTCAGACCTTCAATACTTCAATTATTAGCAAAGCCCATTACTGTGCCCTACTTCACGTCTTTTGGTCTAGGTTTGAAGGACCTGCAACACACTTCAGTGTAATGGCTTGATAATGTTGAAGATCCTTATCTCAACCGAAGGGTTTCCACTTTATCTTCAAAGAGCATACAGGCTGACTGCCAATCAACAGGTTGGTACCAATGTTTGGATCCCAATTGTACATAGCAATCAGAGAGGCCACACTTAAGCCCTAGTTTCATGCTGTTTTTGGTTTTGCTGGTTTCTAAGCTGAATGTAGTTCAATGCTGGGGCTGTTTGTTTATTTTACCAACTGCTTTTTGAAGCTTGTTGTAGCTTGAGATGTCTAGCCCATGCAATAATAATGAATGCCATGTTATTTCTTTTATAGCTTGATTTAGAGATATTTTATGCAGCAAATAAAATTTGTGCTTTTGTTGAAAAAAGAATCAGCGTGGTGTGATGTGACCTGATGCAAAGTGGAGAGTTATTACTTATACTATTACTACTACTGATTTTGATCATTTTCCTATAACAGAACATCCTGAAGTGTCAGTTCTCTTATACCATATACATTTGCCAATGATTACAAGTTTAATGTATTAATTAATGACACATTTTGATAGAAATATTGTCAGTTCCAGTTAAAAAGAAAGTTGCTCAACATCTCCTGATCTATTAGAATCAAGTATTGTGTTGATTTATAGTAATTTCAGTTATTTCTCACACTACATAAATAATCATTTTTCAATTGACATTCTGGATTGATAGTCATTTTTTTTTCCCATCCATGTAGACAGACTTAATAGAAAATAGTAGCAGTATAGTACTGTACATATTATCTTGTTTATTGAATGGTATGTTTATTAACTTAACATTGTCCAGTTGTTGTATATGCCTTTCAATGATATAGCCTACTTATTTTCTTAGATATGACATAGCATATATTCTCAAAAAAAAGTGACTAATCTGTACTATTCTTTGTCACTGGAGTGACAAACTAACCCAAACTAACCTTAACCCTAACCTTATATTTTATGTAGACATATGTATTGTGCCTTTTAAAGCCTAATTAAAAAGCCAAAAGCTCATTAACAGTCTAACTATGTACCTTATATAATTTTAAAGGTACACTATATCCAGATTTGCATGTGAAAGATACATTATATGGCCAAATGTTTGTGGATATTTGACCATTACCACCCATACTGTATGTGTTTGTTAAATTTCTCATTCCAGAGTTGGTCTGCCATTTGCTGCTGTAACAGTCTCCACTCTTCTGGGAAAGTGTTTCACTAGATTTTGGAATATAGGTGTGGAGATGGGTGTCTGCGTTCCAATCAATTCCAATCAGAGGTGTTCAGTGGGGTTGAGGTCAGGGCTCTGTGCAGGCCACTCGGTTTCTTCCACTCCAATCTTGGCAAACCATGTGTTCATGGACCATGTTCTTTGTACGTAAGCTCCTTAGTTCCAGTGAAGAGAAATTTTAATGCTACACTATACAAAGACATTCTAGACAATTGTGTGCTTCCAATTTTGTTGCAACAGTTTGGGGAAGGCTCAAATACAGGTGTGATAGTCAGGTGTCCACATACTTTTGGCCATATAGTTTACATATTAAAGCTTCAAATGATACCCCAGTGATAGAGAAAGGTACAGTTTTGCGTCCTTGTTTCTGAGAACATATGGAGTCATGGAGGTGCTTTCAATAATAAAAGTGCCAAACTGTAATTTTGGTTGTTGCTTGGGTGTTACCATCAACCCGACGAGTTTTGTATCTTTATTAAGTATAGTTAACCTTGAAACTTTTAGAAATAATTTAAGGTACATAATTAGACTTTAAGCTCATTAAATGTACCTCATTCACTTTCTTGGATAAAAGATATATACTAGTGGTACAAAACATCCACAATGATGGTACCACTAGGAAAGTACAGTTGAGAGTATAAAGAACATCTTGCTTTACATATTATGAATGCCTCTGAGAATATAAAAATGGAAAACAGTCCATGTATAATCCAAACTGCTCCTGAGGCTGTTGTAAGTGAAACAAGTTGATATTTGAAATTAGGGTTTTTTTTCCTTAAGTCTCATCATGTCACTGCTCCCATGGTAACAACTAACAAAGCAAATGGTGATGTTATGAATAGCGTTTGACTATCGTCTGCATTCTTTGGAAATCTAATATCATTCCCTTACATCTCCTGGGTCCCATTGGAAGCAGAATGTCTTGCTAAATTGACTGGTCTGAAACTAGAGAAGTATTTAAATTTGCAATAAAAGCCTTATATTCAAATAAACTTCAGTGAATTTGCTCCTAGACTGTCCAAAAAAAGGAGCTGACTGTTATATAAAAAAGAGCAAAATCAGCAGCCCAAATCATTAGCAGAGCTCAAACCCTTGCACTTAAACTACTATCTGTCAGTTGGAGGTGATTTCGTCCACTATACTGACCGTCCACTTCAATGTGACACCACATATTAGATATCAGTTTCCACAAAACAATGCAATGTTGCATCAGAAAATCACATTTCCTTCTCAATATCCACAGCTATGACTCAGAATCTCCTGTTTGTTTATTTATTTATTTATCTATCTATCTATCTATCTATCTATCTATTTATTTATTTATTATTCAGTCCACAATATCAGCTATTTCAGTTTTTAAAAGACATGATAAGAACACTAACAAGTGGAAATGATCTTTACATGATACTTGTAAAAGGAAACACAATCATAAATCAACAAGTGTAACAGATGCCTTGAGGAGGAAAACCTTAGTGTTAAGATATGGCAGGAATCAATCAAGAACAGGCAACGTCTAAGAGCTTGCGGGCATGCTGAAGGATAAAATGTTGCTAAAGTTTACTTTTCCTCACTTAGCTTCCACTGAAACTCCAATTTTCTCTAATGAGCCAGGCCATTTATCAGCTTTAAGGGAAGGCTTGCTAAGAGCAGAGTAACTGTCTCTCTCTTTCACTCTTTCCCACCTCTCAGAGGGCTACACTTTTGGTTGGAGCTATATGCAGTGTATTAAAGGATGGATCAGACTCCGCAGTTTCCCTTGGTACAAGCCCAGATTGCACTCAGACAGTTTGAAAAAGGCTTGTGTCAAATGGAAATAGAAGGAATCTATTACTAAGTGAGAGGAAGATGCTGATGCAGGAGTGGAGGAGCTACAGTATACAATTAACTTGCCATGGAAGAAAACAAATAGAGATGAGCCATAGTTTTATTCAGTATTTGCCCATTTGTGCTTATAATTTTTGTTTGGTCACTAATTAGATCTATTAATTCTTTTGACTTTCTCCTGAATATTGGCACCTGTCTGTCATCTTAGATACAACATACAGACCTTAATCTACAATACATTACATGAACCATGTAATCAATAGTATTCTTTTATGTCCTTGAACGTTTCTTTAAATAAACCTTTTAATGGTCAGGACATTAGTCACATGTTAAAAAAGAAAAAAAAAAAGAAAAAGAAAAAAAGGATTATTATCTATTAAAAGATTATAATAGTTTATAATGGAGTTTAGTGACTTTAGGGACCTACCCATAATAATATCTCAAATTGTTTAAAAAAAATAAAAATAAAAATTAAAGACTTGTGCCTTTTAGATCATCTTTGAGTAAATTTTGCAAATGGGTTCCAGAATCTCATCACATCCCTTTGTGTATTAGTGTTCTGTTTCATTTTTAATAATGTTGAGATTTTTATTATTATTTTATCATTCTAGAGAAATTTCTTGTTGAAATATCCTTAAAATCTCTTGAATTGTTAATAAATTTAAAAATAAAAAAAGCTGGAGAAAGGAACTTTACTTTAAGAAGTAAAGAAGAGGCATTCTAGAACATAGAAGAAAGAAGAGGCACTCTGTAGTAAAGAAGCAAAAATAAAAGGCACTCTGAAGTAAAGAAGTAAAGAAGAGGCACTCGAGTAAAAAAGTAAAGAGGCATTCTAGAGTAAAGCAGTAAAGAATATGCAGTCTGGAGTAAAGAAGTAAAGATGATGTATTTTAGAATACAGAAGTAAAGATGAGGCACTCTGGAGTAAAGAAGTAAAGATGAGGCACTCTGGAGTAAAGCAGAGACACTCTGGAGTAAAGAAGAGGCACTCTGGAGTAAATAAGTAAAGAAGAGGCACTCTGGAGTAAATAAGTAAAAATTATGTATTTTAGAATACAGAAGTAAAGATGAGGCACTACGGAGTAAAGAAGTAAAGAAGAGGCACTATGGAGTAAAGAAGTAAAGAAGAGGCACTATGGAGTAAAGAAGTAAAAATTATGTATTTTAGAATATAGAAGTAAAGAAGAGGCACTCTGGAGTAAATAAGTAAAAATTATGTATTTTAGAATACAGAAGAAAAGAAGAGGCACTCTGGAATAAAGAAGTAAAGATGAGGCACTCTGGAGTAAAGAAGAGGCACTCTGGATTAAATAAGTAAAGAAGAGGCACTCTGTAGTAAATAAGTAAAGAAGAGGCACTCTGTAGTAAAGCAGTAAAGAATACGGACTTTGAAGTAAAGAAGTAAAGATGATGCATTCTAAAATATACAGTAGAAGTAAAGATGAGGCACTCTGGAGTAAAGAAGTAAAAAATAAAAGGCACTTTGGAGTAAAGAAGTAAAAAAAGGCACTCTGAAGTAGAGTTGGGGTACTCTATCCCAGACTTGGACTCAAGTCCGATTATGAACGAACTTGGACTTGTCACGCATTCGGGTAAATTTGTACTCAAACTTGACACGGACTCTGACATTTTGGACTCCTAAATTTTTCTGAGTACAATCGAGTCTGCGTCATGTATTACATGAAAAGGAAGATAAAAAATAAATAACAACAGAAATTTAGGATAACAAGCAGGGGCGCAGCTTGTGAACAGGCAAGGCAAGAAACTACTTGGGGCCCCAGGCCATTAGGGGGCCTCAGAAGGCTGACAAACTTTACTCCAGCTGAATGTGTTATGTAAAAAAGAGCAAAATCAGCAGCCCAAACCATTAGCAGAGCTCAAACCCTTGCACTTAAACTATCTGTCAGTTGGAGGTGATTACTTCCACTATACCGACCATCCACTTCAATGTGACACTATATATTTGATATTAGTTTCCAAAAAACAATGCAATGTTGCATCAGAAAATGACATTTCCTTCTCAATATCCACATTTATGATTCAGAATCTCTGGTTTGTTTGTTTATTTATTTATCTAGCTATTTATTTATTTATTTATTATTCAGTCCACAATAGCAACTATTTCTGTTTTTAAAAGGCATGATAAGAACACTAACAAGTGGAAATGATCTTTACATGATACTTGTAAAAGGAAACACAATCATAAATCAACAAGTATAACAGATGCCTTGAGGAGGAAAACCTTAGTGTTAAGATATGGCAGGAATCAATCCAGAACAGACAACGTCTAAGAGCTTGCGGGCATGTTGAAGGATAAAATGTTGCTAAAGTTTACTTTTCCTCAGTTAGCTTCAACTAAAACTCCAATTTTCTCTAATGAGCCAGGCCATTCATCAGCTTTAAGGGAAGGCTTGCTAAGAGCAAAGAAGTAAAGAAGAGGCACTCGAGTAAAAAAGTAAAGAGGTATTTTAGAGTGAAGCAGTGAAGAATACGCAGTCTGAAGTAAAGAAGTAAAGATGATGCATTTTAGAATACAGAAGTAAAGATGAGGCACTCTACAGTAAAGAAGTAAGGATGAGGCACTCTGGAGTAAAGAAGTAAAAATAAAAGGCACTTTGGAGTAAAGAAGTAAAAAAAAGGCACTCTGAAGTAGAGTCGGGGTACTCTATCCCAGACTCAGACTCAAGTCCAATTATGAATGAACTCGGACTTGTCACGCACTCGGGTAAATTTGTACTCAAACTTGACACGGACTCTGACATTTTGGACTCGGAAATTTTTCCGAGTCCGTGTCATGTATTACATGAAAAGGAAGATAAAAATAAATAACAACAGAAAATTAAGACAACAAGCAGGGGCGCAGCTTGTGAACAGGCAAGGCAGGCAACTGCATGGGGCCCCAGGCCATTAGGGGTCCTCAGAAGGCTGACAAATTTTACTCCACAGCACTGTCTCAAATTGTGCCAAAAGCAGTGACAATGGATGACTTGCAATGACATGACAGTTGGAAACCTCCTGAAAGGGGCCCATGACATTCCCATCGACTTTTCTGCTGTAATATTTTCAGAAAATATCATCAATGAAGAAAAATGAAGAGGACTTTCCTATCAGGAAGTGAAAAAAGAAAGAGAAAAAAAGAGAATGAGGAAAAAGGAAAGCAAGACAGTGGTAAGTGGATCAGATAATGACGATTGTTTGTTTAAGTATAACAGTAAATAACCGAATGCTGTTATTTAGATCTGGAGGACACAGTGGCAGCATTTGCACTAGCCCAGGCCTGTAAGCAGCATTTGAAGAATCAATGCTTAAAGGGTGTTAATGAGCACTAGCCTAATAATGTGGGTTTAGTTTCTTAAGAAAACAAAAAAAAAAATCAGTTTTTAGATCCTATATATTTGTATTTTGTTCTATATTTTTCTATATTTTTATTTACAATTTTAATTGACATTTGACCTAGAGTTATTTAGTTATTTATTTAAGTTTTTATTGTTCTTTGTATTTATAGTATGAATATTGTATTAATGTGAACATTTTGAAATAAATATAAAAAGTTTAGAGTGTGTACATTTTTAGTTGGTGTCAGATTATTTATAACATAATAGGATGAATACTGGTTGGAGGGGCCCCCTGATAATTTTTTCCTAGGGCCCCAACAGACTCTATCTAATCACCCAGATAACAAGAAATTAATGAATGTCTCCCTGCCTGACCAGGGCACATACTTGAAATGCGTGCACAGAAAGCCCCCTTATCGTGCGAATACCGAATTGAGTTCTCTTTAGTGGCTTACTATGCTTGGACTGTCAAATAACTACACAAACTTTATGTCAAAATGCAGGTCTGGCCGAGTATTCATGCAAACACAGTCAGTTATGTCTTAAGTGAATGTACACAGTTGGGGAAAAAATCTGAGGTGTGTCAATACACTATATTGGATCTGTGCATTAGGTCTTAAAGTGACAGCAGTCTAATAAACCTGCTGCTGTCTGTGTCATTTATATTAATTAAACAACAAAAGACAAAGAGAAAATCACTCACTCACTCATTTGACTGAATAACTGCAGTAAATTTATTAAGAATTGTTGTATATGTCATATAGTGATGTCTATTTTATTTTACATTTAATTGTTTTATTCAATTTCTGTAGTATTTATTACTTAAATACTACTTATAGACCTACCTGAGAAAACGTATCGTTATCATGAAATAAGATTGAAATTAGATTAGATTCAACTTTGTCATTATGCAGAGTACAAGTACAGAGCTAATGAAATGCAGTAAAATAGAATAGATATCTAACTGGAAGTACAAGAATATAGTGTTATATACAGAAAAGTGTAAAGTAAGTACTACAGTGTAAATGAAGCTACAACTTACAATATGTACAGTGGAGAACAATATGCAATATAATACAGAATGTGAATATATTAAAAATGTATAGAGAGAATTGTACAGAATTATACAGAGCAGTATGAGTGTAAAATTCCATTAGAATGGAGGTGTGGAGTTCAGCAGGGTCACAGCCATGGGGAAGAAGCTTTTCCTGAGCCTACTGGTGTGGGAAAGTAGGTTCCTGTAACACCTGCCAGACGTGAGGAGGGTGAAAAATCTGTGGTTAGAGTGGGAGGCATCCTTGATGATGTTCCTTGCCCTTCCCAGGCAGCGCTTGTGGTAAAGCTCCTCAGTGGTAGGTAGCTGGGTGCCGGTGATCCATTGGGCAGTTTTCACCACCTGCTGGAGTGCTTTATAGTCTGCTGCAGAGCAGTTGCCGTACCACACTGAGATGCAGTTTGTTAGTATGCTCTCAATGGTACATAAGGATCCGTAAGGATCCTGGGACACAGGTGAACTTTCTTAAGGCTCTGTAGGAAATAAAGGTGTTGCTGTGCCTTTTTGACAAGGGTGGAGATGTTTAGGGACCAGGTGAGATCATCAGAGATGTGGTTGCCAAGGAACTTGAAATCAGACACACGCTCCACTACTGCTCCAATGATGGGAATGGGGGTGTGTGCATGGTACCCATCCTGCCTGAAGTCCACAATGATCTCCTTGGTCTTCTGGGTGTTCAATTCCAGATTATTGGTGGCACACCACACAGCCATGTGCTGTAGCTCATAACTATAGGCCAACTTATTGTCATCTTTGATTAGGCCTACCACCGTGATGTCATCTGCGAATTTGATTATGTTGTTGGAACCATAAACAGGAACACAGTCATAGGTGAATAGGGAATATAGAAGAGAGCTCAGCATGCAGCCCTGTGGCACGCCGGTGTTCAGCATGATGATGGAAGAGGAGAGGTTATCTAATTTTACAGACTGGGGTCTATTAGTCAAAAAGTCCAGAATCCAATTGCAGAGGGATGTGTTGATACCAAGCTGGCAGAGCTTGGAGATCAGCTTGGAGGGAATCAATGAAGAGTATTCTGACGTGTGAATTTTGACTATCCAGGTGGCTTAGAGTAGAGTGGAGTGCTGTAGAGATGGCATCCTCTGTTGACCTGTTGCGGTGATAGGCAAACTGGTGTGTGTCCAATGTAGCAGTGAGGCAGGATTTAAGGTGTGATAGAACCTCTCTCAAAGAAGAACCTCTCTCTTTGAGAAGTCTCTCAAAGCACTTGGCAATGATGGGGTTGAGTGCGACAGGACAGAAGTCATTTAGGGCTGATGCAGTGGAGTGCTTCAGTATTGGCACAATGGTGGTGGTCTTGAAGCCAGTGGGGACAGCTGCCTGGGCCAGGGACAGATTGAAAATGCCTGTAAAGACCTTGGTCAACTGCTCCGCACAAGCTCTAAACACACACCCAGGTATTCCATCAGGCCAGCTGCCTTATGTGCATTCACCTTGCTCAGAGTAGAGCAAATATCTGAGGTGGAGAGTGAGAGGCAGTTCAATAGGTGGTAGATCCACTTTGAGGTAGACCCCCTTGTTACCCCGGTCAAAGCGAGTGGAGAGGGGTGTGACTTTGTAAGCATCAGTCACACTGGTGTGGACATGGTCCAGTGTTTTTGTCCCCTTGTGGAGCAAGAGATATTTTTTCTAAAACCTTGGAAGAACAGATCTTAATGTGCAATTATTAAAGTCCCCAGCGACGATAAAGGCCCCATCCGGGTGCAAAGTTTGTAGCTTGCTAATAGTGGCCCAAAGTTCTTTCATTGCCACTTTTGCATTAGCATCCAGCAGTACATAAACTGCGGCTGCCACAATGCACGTAAACTTGCGTGGTAGGTAGAGCGACCTGCACGTAATAATCAGGAACTCCAGATCAGCAGAGCAATAGGTATCAACAATGACGGAGTCCTTGCACCATGTTTTGTTAACATAAATGCGTATGCCAACAACCCTTGCTTTTACCTGAGGCTGCTGCTACTCTGTCAGCCTTGAAGATGCATCCATCCAGATCTACCATGCTGTTTGGAACATCCTTACAGAGCCATGTCTCTGTAAAGAACATGAAATTACAGTCCATGAGCCTTCTCTGTGTGAGGGTCCAGACCTTTAGTTCATCCAGCTTGTTCGTCAGAGACCGTACATTGGTGAGGAACATACTAGGTAAAGTTGGCCAATGTGGGTTTAGCCTTAGCTTAGTGTGCAACCCTCCACGCTTCCCTCGTCTTTGTTTATGGTCTTGATGCCAGACACTTCCGGTCGGTATGAGTAGTGTTCTCTGTAGCTCCGGAGAGAGTTCGCCGAAGTTGAAATGATAGTCCAAGACTTTGTTAGAGCACCGATTGTTGATGTACAGTTGATTGTAGTAGGTGAAGTATGCACAACTAAATTGAGCAAACATACAGGAGATAACCAGGTAAATTATCACTATTTTCTGAAATCTGGTAAGATGCTGACCCTCGCAATGTACACACGCCGCCATCTTGGTCAAATGGTAAGGACTCGGACTTGAGTCCAACTCATCCCCTTTTGGACTTGGATTCGATTGGTTAAGGACTTGGTCTCGACTCAAACTCGACAACAGTAGACTCGGACCCAACACTACTCTGAAGAAGTAAATTATAGGCATTTTGGGGTAATGAAGTAATATAGAGGCACTCTTATCTATGTGTGAACTGCTTCTATGTTGCAGAGAATGGGAGAATGATCAGATAAAATCAGCAAGGTGTCTGCACAATTGATATGCTTAATAAGAGCACTGCAAAAAAAAGATGGTGTAATCCAGAATGTGTCTTTTGCCAGAGAAAGAAAAATCAGATCTCATTTTTCAAATCCCCAGACACTGCACTCATTTATAACTGGGAATGAAATCAATCCAAGCTTTAGAGCTTCGATCAGTAAGGGCCACATGAGATTTATCAAGCTTGGGATTTCAAACCACATTAATTTCAATGCCAATAATAAAATTATAGTCTAAGGTGCCTAACATAATTTTCTTTAGTTTAGGGATAAAATTTCTGTATTATACATCAATAAATAGAAACATTCAGTAAAGTAATAGGAATGTTCATCTAGTTTTAGTGGGTACCCAGGGAAAGATTTCAAATGCAGTGATGTGGATCCTACCACATCAAATGGATAAGATAGCAATTTGTCATGTAGGTATTTTAAGCATTAAAACATGCAACAAAACATCAAAAGAGAAATCTCCACTTTGTTTTTCTATAGAGAGGACCTTCAATTTGTTTGCTTAAAGTGTTCTGTTAGTTTAGACACACTACCTTCTGATTTTTGCCAGCTGCTAATTGTCAAACGTGTTTGGAATGTTGATCTGGACCGACTCAGATAAAAGAAAACACTTTCCTGCTCTCATTAACATGCAATAATAGCTTTGTTTCAGGCTTTTATTATCACAGAAGGCTACATTCAACAAGCAAAATGAAAAAGGAAATGAGTAATGATGTTACGAAATGGGACATACCCACAGGTGGTTAATCGATGGTAAGTAATTCTAAAGAGAACAATTACTAAAACACACTGAGTTAAGTGTAGGCTAAATCAGTCCCTCCAGGATTTAGCAATTTTGCAGTCGCAGAAATTATCGCAAAATCAAGGAAACTCCACAATATCCGGAGGAGCTTGCAATTTTTCTAAATTACAGAAGATTTTCCGCAGATTTGGGCCAAGACACGTCATGTGACGTCATCACAACGTGCACTCAGCCAAAGCACTCTTCAATTCATGTGCATTGAACATGAGTACAGCTTAAAGGTTTCATTTACCAACAAATGTCATTGCGAAAGACCATGAAAAACAATTTGGTGCAATTACAATTTCGCCAATTCATGTAGTTTTCTGCAAAAAAAAAAAAAAAATCTGCGATTGCATCACAGATTTTTAAAAAAAAAATCTGCAGCAAAATCAAGCATTTTTGGTAACAACAATCACAAAAAAACTGTGAAATCCTATATGGACTGCTAAATACTGAGCATAATTGACTCAGAAGTTAAAAAAGTAGAGGTGTTGGACCTTAGACATAGCAAGGTTCAGATATTGGTGCTGTCTCCACTTGTATATTTTTACAATTTTATTTTTATTTAAAAAAAAAATGTATTTTCTGCACCTGATGATTCGTTTATTTTTGTTGATGTAATGTAGACTTGCACATGACTGTGTGCAGCATTAGGTCCACTTGGGTGAACCCTGGCTATACCTTGGGGTGGGACGTCATAGTTTATGAGGCAGTGATGGCTCAATGGTTGGTGCTCAAAAGGTCAGGGGCTCAAGCCCAAACACTGCTAAGCTGCCACTGTTGGGCCCTTGAGCAAGGCATCATGTCTTGCCCTGTGCTCTGACCCCAACTTCCTAACAAGCTCAGATGTGCAAAAAAATGAATTTCACTATGCTGTAATGTATATGTGACAGATAAAGGCACCACCTTCTAGCTGTGGCACCCCCCCAAAAAAAAAAAAGAATAAAAGAAAAAAAAAATTGCATATTTCACTTCACTATATGGAACTGTCCTTATTTTTGCTTCCAATAATGTGGTTCCTAACTCAATGCACACAAGTTCCCACTCATTCCTCCTGAGATTCACTAGTTCCTTCTCAGATCCAAATTCTACCTACCGCCCTGATGTCTACAAACCTCTGTTCCTGACTAGATCCTACTTAAATGATGCCTACAAGCTCCTACTAAAGTCCAGAGGACTACAAGCACCTGCTCCATTCTCATTGAGGGAATGATCAACCTGTCTCCTTCCCCTAGGAGTTACATCTACAGTTTAAATTTGAACACTGACATAGCCACTGACATTATAT
>JANDJT010000228.1:23847240-23859352 GCA_024331685.1 Stegophilus panzeri
ATGGGCTGTGGTTGGATCTTCCAGCAGGACAATGATCCAAAACATACATCAGAATCAACACAAAAATGGTTTACTGAACACAAAATCAAGGTCCTGCCATGATCATCCCAGTCCCCTGACTTGAAACCTGTTGGGTGAACTGAAGAGGAGAGTCCACCAGCATGGACCCCGAAATTTGATGGATCCTGAGAGATTCTGTATGGAGCAATGGCCTCAGATCCCTTGCCATGTAGTCTCCAACCTCATCAGGCATTATAGGAGAAGACTCAGAGCTGTTATCTTAGCAAAGGGAGGTAGCACAAACTATTGACTAAAAGGGTGCCAATAATTGTTGCACACTTATATTTAACAAAGATTTTAAAAAAATATATAAACCTGTGTTTTGTTTGCAATTGTTTAATATCCATGAGAGCAGAGTATTTTTGTAATTTTTTTAACAAAAGTTCAAAAGGTTAAACATTAAAGACAAATTTTCACAGCCTTCTTTGCTCATATTTACCAGTGGTGCCAACATTAATGGAAGGCACTGTGTATATATACAATTATTATTATTATTATTTAGAGTAACAACTCGAATTACACATGCATGCAAATCTAAAAAGTAGAAAACTGGAATTTGTCCATATGAAAGTTTGATGAATAACGGCCATTGTTACTAAAAACATTTAAACAGTCCCAGTTTCTTGTTTGGATGTGAGTGATATGTTTTCACACTTTCCCAAAACACCAAAGGACATTATTTTGATCTTATGCCTAAAGAAAGAGAAGATGTTTCTTTGTCTTGTTTCTGACAGAATGCAGTCATGTGCTATAACTGGATTAGTGAGGCAGAAAACCATTGAAAAGGCGAAGGAAAAAGTGATCTGACTCTGCCATCTCCATAGCAACCATGCTGTCTAACAGGAGAAATCAAGCAATGTTGGAAAATACCAACATATCATAGTTTCAAGGAATATATTGTGTACTATGTTTGTTTGCATGTGAATATGTACATTTTGTGTATGTATATATGGGCCCATCAATAGCTATATATTAACTGCAAGCAGCGATTGATGGGCCCAAGCACCAAGGGTGTGGCAATGTCTGCTTCATTTCAACATTTTTACCATACATGTGAAGGTTGAGCCATACTGCATGATGTTCAAAGGAAATTATGCCACACTTCCTGTTTGACCATCCTCACATGCTAATTAATCACATAATCAAGGCAACACCATTTGAGAGACCAAAAATTAATTTGCAATTTAGCATAATGGACATATTGATGTCATGCTGACCATCTAGGAAGATTAATTAAAGGTTTGGTTTATAAGCCTCACTTCCTGTTGCCAGTTTTTGGCACTATGACAATAAATCACTTTTGACATGTGCATGTTATTATGTCACATCCTTGAACATATATCTGTGATTTGAACCACAGTGCACCATCTACTGTGGAATTATTCCCCACTTCCTATTTGCAATGTGTGGCCAGTCAATTGTTTGTCTCATGATGGCAACACCTTTTGATATAACAACAATTAATTTGCAATTTTGTATCATGGCTATGTTGTGATTATGCTTACCAAATTTGTTTGAATCTGATGAATCTGCTAGGAGGAATATTTATTAGTGTGGTACTTCTCAAAATGCACAAAATCCCAAATGCTGACTTACTGATAGGCGGGGATAATGGATGTGATTGTAACATTTGACTGTCTTAGGGAGTCGTATATGCTTTCTAAATCTGGTACACATCAGTGAAATTGGTTGTCCATAAATAAGATAAATCCCAAAGGTGGTGCTATTGAGCCCCCAGGCCACAGCCAAATCCAAGCTTGTGTCAGAACCCCATGACCACAATTTCTGTTTGTGGTAAGTTTTAAGAGGTTTTTTTAGAATGCGATGTAACTTACATATTGGCAAATTTTGAAAAATTATCAAAATGGTCAAAAACAAGAGGGCCATCTCCTCAGCATTGGTGCTTGGACCCTAAAGAACAACAATACATGCTTGGCCTTATTTGTCTAGGTGTCCTTATACAAATTAGAGACAAATTTTAAAGAGCCCCTATTATGCTATATAAACATGCATAATTATGTTTTAGAGGTCTCATACAATAGGCTTACATGCATCCAAGGTCAAAAACCACTTTCATTTTCTCATAACTTACATTGCAGCATCACCTCTTTTTTGCAGTGTCACAAACGACTCGCTCAAAGATCCGTTCACTCAAAACTCCTCCTTTCAGAGAGCCTACTCTGTTCTGATTGGTCAGATGTCCCAGTCTGTTGTAATTGGTTTACTGCTTACAGCATGTGTCGGAAAGGAAACACCCATTACCAAATCTGAGTTTCAGCTCAGTAATAATGTCGTTGGTTTTACCTTATCAATTTGAACCCGAGTGTGATAGTGATGCATCAGAAAACCAACCCGAACCATAATCGCAAGCGCGACGAAAACAGGACGTTTCTCAGTGGTAAGTTTATATGTAATTTGGCAATAATGTGAGTTAGCCGGTTAGCAGAGGCAAACAGCTAACAGGCTAACAGCTGTGCACTGGCTGGACACGTATACAACACAAAACTACGAATTTCGAGCACTCAGAAGAAAATATATACATAAATAATTAATCATTCTTACAGGTTGTGATTCAGCAGCACAAGATGGTCCAAATAAAGTGGTTATGGCCCCATCTTTAATAAATAATCGTTTCGTAAATCCCGCGATGACTTGAGCTATATTTGAGAAGCAGTCGTCAGTGAAATGACGGGAACACAAATGAAGGTCGGAGTTGAACTGCTGTGTTATCATTTTAAAATGAATTCTAACCACTGACACTTTACATCCTCATCCGTTGGGAGTCCATGCAAAGTGGTTTTGCTTTTGCAGTGTAGAAAACAACATCTTCTAGACATGAACCTAACTCTTTCAGGACGCAACCTCAACTGTAGTGTTTGAGGGCGGGTCAAAGTACTATTACTATTACACAGTTAATACAGTTATATTACACCTTTATAACACATTTAATTCTGATATTGCACATTTATTCCAGCTCTATTACACATTTACTACTGTTATATTAAGCATTTATTAAAGCTGTTCATCAGGTTTCACCCCTTACAACGACCCTAATCTATTAACCATAACTACGGTGTTGTTTTGTAATTTACACAAGGTCAGTGATTCTGTGTTTTTCTCCAATAGATAAATGGATAACTTATTTTTGATTTCAGGATCGACCCTGGGACCCTGGAGGTGTGATGCGGCAAAGGCATTTCTTGTGCATAAATTTATTTCAATTTATTGTTGACTGTCTAGGGCAAATTTAATGTAGTCAGTCCACATATCAGCATGTTTTTGGAAGGTGGAGGAAGCCTGAAGCCTTGGTGCCAGCTCCATGGATTTTCTGGAGCTCAAGCACTGTAATATTTATAATAATAATAATAATAATAATAATAATAATAATAATATCTGTGTGTGTGTGTCTGTGTGTGTGTGTGTGTGACAGAGAGCATGAGCTGAGAAAAGCCGAAGCTGAGCAGGATAAGCTGAGCAAGTTGAAAAGCTGGACCTGTTGGATATGGCTGCTATAAACTTTTATGATATCAAGAATTTGTGGGCTGTTCAGAGCAACTCCAATGAATTTCATAAGTTGGTGCTTATTAAATGTAGGACTCAGAGGAAATTCACACAGAAACAGGGAGACCATGTGACATTTCATCTTTGACATAGAGAGTAAACAGAGTTTATGACTGGACAAAGCACTTTATTACATCTGGTTTCACTGCTGATCCAGTATCCTTTACTCTTCATCCAGATTCCAATCCAGACCAGACTTTACAATGCTCTCACTTGTTTTCTCTGTATCTTTGAGCTGGTTGCTCTGTTTGCTTAATCATTTGAACATGATTCTGCCTGCCGATTTGAATTTTTAATTAACATTAAGCGCATGCTTACATCCACATTCAGGACACATATACAACAATAGCCAAATAGAAAGAATTCAATAAGGGCACTTTAGACAATATAATAACAATAACATATAATATAGTTAATATAGTTATATTAAGTAATATAAGTAAGTAATATTTAATTATTATTTGGGTTCTAGAAAGGATCCAAAATAATCTACTTCACAGTCTTTTTTCTGGACTGGACTAAGCTACACAATACTGAACAGTAATTTGATTTACTTAAACAATGGTTTCTAAACTCCAGTCCTGGTACTTTCCCCACTTTCAGAGTTTCAAATTTAATTGACCTGATTCTGCTGATGAGCTAATTATGAAGACCCCCATAAGTTGGTTCAGGTGTGTTTGGGAAAACTTGAAACTCCACAGGGAGTTAGACTTCTGGAACTGAGAGTTGAAACACGAGAACTAGAAGCTGATTGACATTTTATGCAGACACCCCTTTTCCAAAATGCCGCTATTATACTCCATAGAAATCAAGTAAAATTTGGTCCATTTGTAAGATGCCAATAGAGATTTAACAGGCAAACAATCTAAACTTAACCCATTACACAATTTAAGTTATAATAAAGTATTTATATGATGTACACTAATAGTAAAATCAGATCAGTGAAAATTAGAGAAAGATAGATAAAGATATGGGTAAAATAATTTATATGGTCTTTTCCATTGAATTAGTTATCTGTTTATTAGTTACTTTTTATTAAAGTACACATGAACAGAAGTACACTAAGACCTTCATTTACTAAATGGCTGTGTGTGTGAAAACATGCAAACTTGGTAACTCCCAACATAACCCAACTTGACATTTGATTACTGATTTACTAAAGGCCTCTAGAGAAAACTGCATCACTCAAAAATAGCAAATGCCGATTTTGTTTGTTTATTTGCCTTAATGCAGAGGTTCTCAGCCTTTTGTAACTAAAGCCCCCCCAAGCCTCCCCACCTAATCTATAATCTGTTTTTTATAGATAGATAGATTTTTTTTTGCTTTTGTGTTTTTGTACTTTTTTAAATTACTTTTATGCTTTTATGACTTTTAAAAAACTATATAACGGACAGGTATTGTTACAAAACAGGACTCAAAACAGGAGGTAAACGCAGGAGTAACGGCTTATTTTACACTTAAGGCAGGAAACACTCGTTCAACTAAGGCATGAACACTCATTTGACTAAGGCATGAACACTCATTTGACTAAAGGCATGAACACTCATTTGACTAAGGCATGAACACTCATTTAACTATGGCGTGAACACTCTTTAAACTCTAGCATGAACACTCTAAACTCTGGAAGGAACACTCTTTTAGCTTTGGCAGGAACACTCTTTTAGCTCTGGCAGGAACACTCTTTAAACTATGACATGGACACTCTTTAAACTAGAGCATGAAACTAGGAACAGGAAACTAGACAGAGCATGGACAGATTACCGCCTGGCACCATTATACATTCCGTCTTTCCTTTAATCCGTCTTTACTCTATTGTGCTCTGCACTACGCTAATACCGCCCGACGTGCGTGGCAATGCGAGGGGTTTAAATAACCAGTCACAATTACCTTAATGGTTTACAGCTGGCAACACTTCACAAGACACCCTCGCGCCTCCGCCAATAACTGAACAGGGCAGGGACATAACAGGAACCAAAACAAGTGCACATGTCCATTGTAAACACAGTCTTAGTATCCATTCAAGCACGTGCACGCGCTCTCCAGCCGCTCGTGCACGTCATCGCCGCAGCGCTCTCTGCTGGCGGGATCGTGACAGAACCCCCCTCCAACGGCGGTCCTGGGCCCCTGTGTAATCTGTCCTTTGATGCATCAGGAAACAAGGCAGCCTCCGCCGGGCAGCAGACAGGCGGAGGACTGCCCCCAGCAGGGCTGAAGCTCAGGGCGACGTCCACCGCGGGGCTGGAGCTCGGGGCGACGTCCTCTGCGGGGCTGGAGTTCGGAGGGACGTCCTCTGTGGGGCTGGAGCTTGGAGGGACGTCCTATGCGGAGCTGGACAGCGGGACAGCTTCCTCGGCGGGGCTGGACAGCGGGACAGCTTCCTCAGAGGGACAGGACAGCGGGACAGCTTCCTCGGAGGCACAGGAAAGCGGGACAGCTTTCTCGGTGGCAGAGACTTCCCCGTGGGTCTAAAGCTGGAGCTCTGAGGTTGCCGTGTTGACCTCAGGTGGGGGCTCCGAGGTTGGCAAGTTGATCTCGGGCTGGGGCTCCGGAGCTGAGACCTCCCTGCAGGTCTCCGGCCGGAGCTCTGAGGTCGCCAGGATGACCTCAGGCGGGGGCCCAGAGGTCGCCAGGTTGACCTTGGGCTGGAGCTCCGGAGCTGAGACCTCCCCGTAGGTCTCAAGCTGGAGCTCTGAGGCCGCCAGGTTGACCTCGGGCTGGAGCTCCGGAGCTGAGACCTCCCAGTAGGTCTCAAGCTGGGGATCTGAGGTCGCCAAGTTTACCTCAGGTGGGATCTTTGCACGGGCTTTCCGGTGTAGTCGATTATGCTCCAGCCAGCTACTCTTGAAGCATTCCTTCGAACAGAAGAAAGCTTCCTGGAGACCCAGTTTCTTGCAGGTAGGGCATTGTAGCTGAGTCTCCCTACCGCAGCCCTCAGACCTGCATCTTGGTGTCCTCTTCACCATGTCGACCGGAACCTGAAGCGCAGCTGCGGATTCTACCCAGTCCAGCCAGGCATAATAGAGATGGAATGGCAGTCTTAGGGTCCATGCGCACTCCAGCCGCTCGTGCACGTCATCGCCGCAGCGCCCTCTGCTGGCAGGATTGTGACAGGTATGGAACATGAATGATCAAAAATGTTTCTGAACACTATAACTACTTTGAACAAGAGAACTAGGCTGTAATAACGTGTACTATTTTATATGTAAAACATGTTGCATTCCATTCGTCTTGCATTCTAAAAACATTCACATAAGAATGATGTAAATTGGGACGAAGGGTGTCTTGTTAGCCAGGACATTGTTAAATGTCCGGCTCTCAGGCTAAACAGAGCAGACGCAGAGAGAGGTGTGAGTGCAGAGGGAAAGCAAGACCTTGCACTTGCAGGACAGTACTGGCCACATTTGGAAAGTTGCTTTTTTTGCAAAAAAAAAGTCACTAAAGGGGTCTGAAAATTTGCTAAGTTGGCAACACTGGTCTGCACTGTCAGCTAGATAAAAGGCAGGCTAAGCTCCGCCTCTCCCAAGCAAAAAGAAAATACAGAGGGAGAGGGAACGCAGGGATTTTAATTTATGCACATTCTATTTGAAAAGCAATAAAATACACAGAGTACACCCAAATGATGCCCTGTCCTTGTTTTTTTTTCTTGAAAACAATTTACACGGTTTTGGACGCAGCCCATGGCTTCAAGTGGTCGTCTATTAGCACGTGTAGCATGACAAATAATTAACTGCACATGAAGCTTTTGTAAAATTTAAAATGAAACACCAAAAACTGTATATGGTACCATAATGAAGACGAACTGTATGTTGATACGTGAAATTCTGGAGGGAACGTCGGATGGCCTGGCGTGGGGACGTAATGGCGTGTGCTGTTAATCGCTCTATGTTCTATAACATGTAAAAACGGGAACATGAAAGGAATATTCTAAACGCGACTCATGTAAACACCTTAATCACAATATTGTCTTATTCAGAATAAGGTCAATAATTAGATTACTGCTGTCCATGTAAACGTAGTCAATGACTAAGGCCTAAACTAGAAATGTTTGTGTAACTATTCCTGTTATATTAAATCATTGAAATGAGCTAAATATGTGCTGGCTTCATAAAAACACTTACCACAAAACAATATTAGATTTTCTTTAGTTATGCCCAAGTGATTAATGCTCAAGAAAAATGCTCAAATCTATGTGTCTGTGTGAAGTGGACTGAAGTTATTGGTTCTAATGAGCATGTTTTGACTGATGGTTCTAAAATCAGAACTAACATTAACTTCTCCTAACATTCCTATATTTACAGGTTTGGCCCTATGCACTGTGTATTACTTCTTTAACTCTCAATAGCGGCTTTGTTAAAGGGTTATGGGGTTTACTCAGGGTCACAAGTTTTCATCTCAGAGCTGAAAATGTGATTTAAGACAACCATGAACCTAATAAAACATCCTGCGCCACTGAGGGAAATATGAATCAGTCTAGGAACACACACACAGGTTTCAATACCTCCCCTGATATTTTTTGCTTTCATATTGTTTTTTTTTTTTAAAGCTTTTATCTTTTTGCTCTCTCTCATCTATTTCTGTCTTGTTTCTGCTGTTTTCTAACTGACTCTCCTGGTCAGCATCCTGTAACCCTTTCCCTCAATTACAGTGATTAAGAGTGACGTGTCATTCATGAACGATTTGTTCATTTTGAACAAATCTTTTATATGACTCCGGATCAACGAGTTGTCTCAGAGAGTGATTCGTTCATTTTTGACCGCACATGAAACAGAAATGATTAGTTCACCTCTCGAGTCATTCGTTCATCATGTCACAGCCCCACTGCATTCAGCCTAAGGGCGGTCACGGGATGAACAAGTGACTCGAACCCGAAGACTCGAGAGGTGAACTAATCATTTCTGTTTCTGATATTGCATGGTACATTGCCTATGGCGCGGTCACTGGATGAACGAACGACTCGAACCCGAAGACTCGAGAGGTGAACTAATCATTTATGTTTCATGGGAACAGATGTGACAAATGTGACGTGACAAATGTACGACTCAGTTCGGGAGGTGAGGTGAACTAACAGACCGCATAGCCTGAAGACCAGCTAAGCAATTAATTAATCATTTCTGTTTCTCATAATTCGGCCTTGGCTGCATTAGCCTATAGTTTATTTTTTATTCCAAATGTGATCAACGTTTGCATAAGAACTAGATGTATTGGGGAATTTAACATGTACCATTTTAATTATATTCTGCTGAAATGAACGAAATGACTCGAAAAAAGTTTTGTTCATTTTGCTGAACGAGATTTAAAGATCCTAGTCAGTAAAGTGATCCGAACTTCCCATCACTAGTGATTAATATGACAACGCTGTGTTTAGAAATAAGGCTGTCCCAGCAGCTGATTTTCCCAGCGGTGTTCAACGGAAGAGCCAGGATTGCCAGGATTGTCCATGCCAGGATTGTACATGGGCCTAGCAGCACTCTGCAGGAAGGATCTCTCCAACTGTGATTTACAAATTGAACTAAGCAGCTATGAAGTAAAGCTGATGTGCAGCACATCTAATCGTTTTGCCTTACGAGAACAGGATACACACTTTAGCCTGCCTATATGGTCAGAACCAAAAAAAATTTTTCTCTCAGTTATAGAACAAGTTTAACCTTAAACATACAGTAAATCTAATATAATGTAGAGTTGTTGTGCCTTGGTAAAGCGGGCACAAATTTGCATACCCATGAGCCACCACAGCTTCATGTTATTTTGATGTTTAGTGTCTATGTTTTGTGTTAATTGTTAGTGCAGACAAGGTTCATCTACAATATGCATTCGTTGAATGAGTTGTCCTAATAATGTAGTAATATGCCACACAAAATTCATATTTATGCAATTGTATGCCACCATAATATTAATCAAAAAGCCCCATGAAAAACATTTATTCAGAACCAAAATGAAGACGTGTAGCAAAAATGTCATTTAAACAACTATGTGTTCACTGAGGCAGGTGATGCCGAACGGCCACTGTGAATCTTAGTCACAGGCTTATGAACTCTCAATTCAATGTTCAGTGGTCTCCTTTACTTTTTTCCCAGCTAGTACTGCAAAGGCTTTTGGATAAAAAATAATTTAATGTAATGTCATGCCTCTAATGGCTGAGACATTATATCTATTTGTATCTAAAATGATATAAATTTAATGTTTAATGTGAGATTAATAATAATTATTTGTATTCATTTTGAAGAACTCTCTTCTGTGGTGTGGTATTCTGGCTGCTCTTTGGCTGACAAAAGGCTCTCCAGAGAGTCATCAATCAGCCCAGAAGATTATCAACACACAGCCACCTGTGCTGGAGCACATCTAAAGCACCCGGAGTCTCCGCTAGGCCACAAGCATCATCAGAGACATGTCCCACACAGGTCACCACATCCTCACCCTGTTGCCCTCTGGAAAATACTACAGGTCCATCAAGACATGGACCTCAAGGTTTCTAAATAGTTTCTACCCCAGTGCCAACAGAAAACTGATCTTTAAATAGAGGTTTCTGTCCTACTGACACCCCTATCAAACACCCATCATGCACCCACTATTACTCCATTTGCTTCCTCATCACTGTCTAACCATCTACTAGTGTGCAAATGAATGTGGGACAATGTTACAATAACTGTCTCTGTTCACTGCGTGCAGTAAGTGTCATGTGATACAACATGTGCAATAATGATGTATGGATGTATGGTTTTTAAAATCTTTATTTTTTAACTTTTGTAATTTTATACTTATATTTATATACTTTTTTTATACTTCTAGCACCATCGGGTACTGCACCTTCAAATTCATTGTACTGCTGTGCAATGACAATAAAATCATTCTATTCTATTCTGGAATAAATTTATGAATTTGGTCAAAATCTATCCATCCATCCATTTCCCATACAGCTTATCCTACACAGGGTCAAAGGGGAGCCTGGAGCCAGGGAACTTGGGGCACAAGGAAGGGGACTCCCTGGACACTCACACACTATAGACAATTTCAAAATGCCAATCAGAATAAAGCATACATCTTTGGATTGGGAGAGGAAACTGGAGTGCCTGGAGGAAACCTCTGAAGCATGGGGAGAACATGCAAACTTCGTGCACACAGGGCATAGGCAGGATTTGAGCCCCCAACCCCAGAGCTGTGAGACAAGCATGCTAACCACTAAGCCCCTCCCCCTCCCACCCAGTCAAAATCATGAATGAATAATGCTGCTATAAGCCAGGAAATATAGTCATGTTTTTGTGAGGTCCCCAATTCATGTATCTTAAACTTAGACTACATTACACACAAACTTACTTAATTTACTGACCCAGCCACTGCCATTTCTAGAAGGTTGTCATCCATTTATCATTTCCTTCTCAAGTAGTGGTCTTGGAAAAACTTTGGAAAAAGACTCAGGGCTGAGCATTTCTCTACATCAATTTGGGGCAGATTGGCAGACGTATCGGTATACATCATTCCATCATCAAACATTTTGTATGTATGACATCTGAATACGGCTCCCATGATACCATCATTCCCACATCTTTTAGCTATTTTTCCTGTTCAAATCCTCATATCTCAATGTGTGGATGGAACAAGGTGTCTATATTTTTCATATTAAGAAAGGAAAATAGGGAAAGGAAAATGAGGAAAAAAAAACTGAGGTCATGATTTGAATGCTTTTTATATGAAACAATCGATGCTTGTTTTGAAGAAATAAAATGTCTTTTTTCTTCATTTTCTGCTTTTGAATTTCAAAGTGGATATGGATTGAAAGGATGATACACTGATTATGGTCCATTGGTAGAGTTCAAGGTCTATCTTTTTTACTCTAATCTCTCATGTCAGGGCTAAGGCAATGCTATTTTGAGAAAAGTGATTGCATTTAGTTTTACATACACAAAATATTATTGTCAGTGTAAAAAATTATGTATTTTATGTTTCTCCTTTACAGAAACAACATGAGCAATAACACAAAAGACTTCTTTTTAATTCTCAGGTTATAGAGGAGTGTAAAAAGAGAGAGAGGGAGAAAGTTGCTCTCAGGATAACATGTAGCACAGCTGGATCCCAGCAATGACATGTAAAGAGCTAAACATTAAACCATGTTAATGCTACAAGGTGGCTCCCCAGCTGTAGGCCTACACTGAAAGGGATACTGCCTCGGGCTATCCTCTTTTCAGTAGATAATTTCTAGATAACTTTGGGCAAAATGCCCTACAGTGGATTAAGTCATGCTTACTAATGCATATCGATCAGTCATTTTTTCCTCGTCCACAGGAGGATGCTCCAAATGCTCAAGTAGCCCAGAATGGCTCCACTTCTCTGCAGGAAGTTATTTATTAAAATGTCGCATCTCACTATTAATTTTGGCATCTGCATGTAGGCAAAGCCTTTATAGATAATAAATACCAAGAAGTGTATTTACATTTACATTTATTCATTTAGCAGACGCTTTTATCCAAAGCGACTTACAAATGAGAAAATACAAGCA
>JANDJT010000228.1:23864530-23880670 GCA_024331685.1 Stegophilus panzeri
GCAACTAACTTCTGCAATTCTCCAGCTGTGATCCTTGGAGATTTTTTGGTCACTCGAACCATCCTCTTCACAGTGCGTTGAGACAATATAGACACACGTCCAATTCCAGGTTGATTCATAACATTTCCAGTTGACTGGAACTCCTTAATTATTGCCCTGATGATGGAAATGGGCATTTTCAATGCGTGTGCTATTTTCTTATAGCCACTTCCCATTTTGTGAAGCTCAACTACCTTTTCCTGCACATCACAGCTATATTCCTTGGTCTTACCCATTGTTATGAATGACTGTGTTACGTCATATTTATACACCTGTGAAACAGGAAGTCATGGTTGAAAAATTTCCTGTTCCTAGTCATCAGTTTAATAAAAAATGTAAAATATCATTTGGAATATACTTCATATATATTTTTCTTATATGAATAAGGTGGCAATAATGGTTGCACACCTATATTTAACAGAGACTTTTTTTTTGATAAACCTGTGTTGTGTTTGAAATTGTTTATCCATGAGAGCAGAGTATTTTTGTGAATTAAAAAAAAAAAATCACAATGTTAAACAATAAAGACAGCCTTCTTTGCTCATATTTACCAAGGGTGCCAATATTAGTGGAGGGCATTTTATATGCATGTGTTTATGAATTCATAAAACCTTGAAAAAAACTACTGCAGGCTAAATGCCATCCTTAAAATGTCATCTTTTCAACTATGTCAGTAAGAAAACATTTTCTAGCAGTTTCACAGCAGTGCCATGTCAGTGACCCCCTCTTTTAAAACATGACATTCTCAGCACATAGCATGATGTTGTCTGAGACTTCAAATCACACCACTGCCAAACTGCCATTGTTGTGTCCTTGAGGATTAACCATAAACCTCAACTGCTGTGGAATACTGAATTATATGGTATGGTTTTTTGGGCAGCTTTTAAACATACCACTGAGGTCTGTGCAACCTGCATGTGCCCCAACAAGCATGATTTCTGAGAGCCTTTTATTACAGACAGGTCTTCTCCAAGAGAGCATGGGAAAATCAGTCCTACTCAAAGAGAAAGGTCAACCCACTGGAACATCCAGAGTTGTTAAAACACCAGCAGTACTACCTGACCAAAGGAGACAACCACATATAGGGACTGAATAATAATATACCAGACAGGGAGATGGAAATACAAAGTCCATTGAAGGTTAAAGAAAATAAGTTTAGCGATTTATTCATGATGCTGTAGACGTGGATGCTGGCATACCGAGTCTTATTTCCAATTTAATACATGTAGTAAGGATAGACATTTCAAGCACAGTGAATTAAGTAGTAAGTATTTAACCTTTGAACTACAGGAACATTAGATCATTTTTGTAAAGCATATAAGGACAGGGTTATTAGAGTTTCATCTTGATGATTTCACATTTTATGTGATGACACATGTCAATGTGTCATGTAGCATGTCAAGGTAACGTGTCACATAGCATGTTAACGTCTTTATGGATGTAAGAAGATCAGGATGGTACCTGTGAGTGTCTATTTCTAGTTTTATTCACCTTATTCCTATAATTGAATGAATAGGAACAAATTGTTTTATGGCCTACTGCAGTTTCAATCAAGTTCCATAGAAAAGGCTTTTAATGGATCAAATTTAGATCTGTTTAACACCTTCGGATCTGTATTACATATATACATATACAAGTGAATACTTTATTACTGAAACAAATACATATACACGGGATCCATGTGTAGCAGGTTTATTAACAGGCAAATCAAGATCAAGGCAGTTTGGGTCAATTCCAAAAACACTCTAATCACAAGAAAAATCCAAAATGTAGTCCAAAACGTTGTCAACGAACAAGGCAGGGTCAAAATATAAGTTAACATCAAAATCAACGGACTAGGCAAGGGCAAAAATGTGGCAAGGCAAAAGCAGTCCAAATAAACATGGCTCAAAACTTGCAAGAATGCCTGGAACCTAGAGAAAAGTCCATGAAATCTACAGAAATCTATTATTTGAGACTGGAGCAATTAAAGATTTCATGTAATTTGAACTGAAGTCATGTCAAGCATCACATCAAGCCCTCAGTCAATCCATGCTAGATGTGTCTCATCTACATTTCCATACGAGCTAGTGGCAGGAGAAAGAGCAACAGCACAACTTTCAAATACCTGCATTTTTTTTGTTTTGAGTTAGATATTGACTATTTAATGCTTAATAATTAATAAAATCAACTTAATTTGATAGAATCCCTGCCAAAAATCCTCCAAGCCAAGCAAACTCCACTTTTCACTAATTGACCTCACCTGTTGCTCATTACCTACTTAATTACCTCCTTAAATTATAAATATCCCTCAGTTTGTAATTTCCATTGCTATACCAGATTATAGGATATAAGAGCAAGATGAGGAAATCTATTCAGTACTCCACCATCGTGCATAGCTACTTAAATATTTTTTTTGCCAAGCTGTTATGAGAAGGTCGCTACAGTATTTCAACAGAATGCCTACAAAATGGACGAAAACCATAAGAAGTAGAATAACAGGACTAAATATGGCTAATTCTCAGTCTAGTGACAAATCTAGCAACATTTTAAGCATATAATAGAAACTGTCCTCCACTAAATACAGCTCTCCAGCTCATGTGACAGCTAATGGTTATCTTTTCTATTCTATTCTCACACTCAATCACTTTTGGATACTGCTTATGCTTGTCAGGGTTGCAGTGGATCCAGAGCCTATCCTTGGAACACTGGATATAAGGCGATATTCACCCCAGATAGGATGCCAGAAGGGCACAATGTTGGCATATATGGTGTAAACCTAGGGACAATTTAGAATAGCCAATCTACCTACCAGCATGTTTTCAGATAAGCATGATTTTGAGATTTCAGTGGAT
The DNA here is from genome assembly GCA_024331685.1 of Stegophilus panzeri. Lineage (NCBI taxonomy): Eukaryota > Metazoa > Chordata > Actinopteri > Siluriformes > Trichomycteridae > Stegophilus > Stegophilus panzeri. The sequence continues at coordinate 23,867,404 of JANDJT010000228.1, forward strand.
TTTAATGGAGTTTACACTTCAGTCATGCATGAATGGGGGAAAAAAAACCCTTAAAGCATTAAAAACAAGGGCATAGATGTGCATGAACTGGAACGTAGTTCTAATTTGAGTTGGCACTGGTTCAAGGTTCAGGAGCAAAAGCATGCAAACCTTCACTGATGCAGAAATGATACTGGTGATTTTTGCCTGAATCTTGGTACTTCAGCACTTCTGATTACTAGAATTGGAGTAATCTTTATAATGTTAAAGGTCACAGTGAAGATTTAATTTGGGGATAGGTGCATCTATTGTGTATTTACTATATAAGCACGTAGTGTTTTGTTTTTACTTTACCCCTCAATTTAATGAACATCAGTTACTTTGGAAATTGGCTGCTTAGTTGTTTTTTGGCCCCCTGAGTATCAATGAATCATTTGTTTACACACAATAGAGCTAATCAGATAAACTTGACTGATTAGATGTGACATTTGTATTTGGAGCCTGTTGTTCCCATCTCTCTACTTGAGCAAGGAAATGAGAATGACGTTAAAGCTGAACAATCAAATCAAATATAAACACAGACTAGTCATTAGATGTCCCGACTTTACACCACAGCACTGTTCTCAAATCTGATTGGTCAGATGGTGTTGAGTAAAACAGAACAGCTTGAGCATTAGTGCCAACTGCAAGGCAAATCACAGGTTTATAATATGTACATTATAATGTGTCATTGTTTCTATAATAACAACTAATAAAGTAATGTTCCACATAAACAGATGAAACATGCACAGATAAACCTTAACTGTGAGCTCAGAGAATCAGGCTTTGCCACTGACAAATTTAGCATAACACAGCAATGGTTAGTATATTTATTCAGATATGTACATAGGAACCTAATACATATTCATCAATAGACAATGATTATACACAAACACTATACGTACTATATGTGTGTGCTGGCAAGTACACACACACACACACACACACACACACAAGCAAGTTCTTCAACTCAGTAATTCCTTCCTATTAAATACTATTAGGAAATAGGTATCCAGTGGCATCTTCATTCTGTGCGTAAAACACTTATTTCTCTGGCTTCCTCTCAGGGAGAACATGCACATAGACTTCACACAAACTGTGACATGGCAATGCTATCCACATTGCCACCACACCACCCACAAAAGAAAAAAAAAAAAAATACATATAAATATATTGTTATTTGAATGTTTGAAATATCCACATTCAGCATGGAAATCATCACAACCATTAAAAAGAATAATGGTCTTAAAAATAACCATGCCTAGATTTAATTGACATTTTCCCAGAAACCCTGGTTCATTTACTTTGTTAGAAAAATACTGAGATTCATTTCTACACTCTACTGTATGTCCAGCTCATTCTCCATTTTCCAGCCTTATCAAGTCGCAAACAACAGTAAGAGAAGCACTTATAGCTAATCACAGCAAATTACATTGAATGTACCCACTTTGTAATTTCCCCTCAACTACAGCCAATTACCGACCACAGATACATTTAATGGATTATTCATTTTCATTGAAGGGAATTTGAGGTCTCTGTGAATCACAAAACAATCAAAACTCAAGTAAATAAGGAGATGCAGGAGCATGTTAATGACATGTTAATCCCATGTGATTAATTTTAAAGCTGAAATGTTAGACACATTTAGTCACATTTCTATGATGCATTTATTCCGGTGCTATTGCTAGTGCTAAATGTTGCTAGTTCTCACACATATAAAGCAGCGTTGCCAATCTCTTAAAAATTTTAATCGAATGAATTACATGATGTGCCGATTAATTAACTGAATTAATCACAATCAATCGCACATAAATTTTGGCTGAAAAATTACCCCCCAAAAGATAATTTCAAGTCATTATTGTGTTAGATGAGAAAAGCATTGAATAGACATTACAAAAAGTAGCTTTAGAAAGAAATATATTATTTTATTTGATTCAACATAGAATTTATTACACAAACTTCTAGGTTGTATCGGAGGACACAATCAAAATGCTTCCATCAACCCCTTGTTTTCCACCATATTAACAGGACTACAGTCCACAGCAAACCATTTAGCTATCACATTTGTTAGTTTTTCAAGTGCAGACTTACTAATTCTGTGCTGCCTGCTCTTGGTCAGTGTGGCTTGACAGAGCGTGTTGACTGTAGCAGCCGAGGTTCTGCTAACTGTTGAGCTCACTAAAACATGCTTTGAGTTTAGGTGGTATTTTAGGTTAGAACTTTACATCATGCTCATCACTAAGCAACTGCATGCAATTTAGGATAACGTAGAGGTCTTGGGCAGGGTGGGGTGGGTTAAATGCGTTAAATCAAGCGCGTTAAATCATTTTAACGCATTATTTTTTCCATAATTAATCTGACTAATTTATTGGGTTAAATCAACAGCCCTAATATAAAGCTTTATCAGACTAGGAGTAGCAGAAGGGAGACCTGCTGTTAAGTATTTTGTCTTGAAAGGATTATTGTAGATCATGACATATAGAATCAATGTTATATAGAATACAAGTTTCAGTGTTGACTTTTGATCTGCCACTCCTTGAAGTGAAATGGAGCCTGATGACTTTTTTTGTTTAATATCCCAAACCATCAGGAGTTACATTTGTTTACCTAACTATATTAGACACACAATAAATTCACTGTGACAAGTTCTATTTCATGGTACACTGACTATATACTGTACAGTGACAGTGTACCTCAATGTACAATGACAAATCACACAACTAGTAGTATCAGTAAGTTCATAAAGCCTCAACAGTAATAATAATGCATTAAAGTACGAAATGCAATAGAGCTACAAGTCTATTATATACTGTATATTAGTGCATTGAGACTCTAGGAGTCTATATTTTTGTTTATACTACACTTGTTTGTTTGATTATACCACAGTGATTCTGAATACTTAATTCTGATTGGTCAGAATGAGTTGACTGAATTTCTATAACAGCAGCACTGACGTTAGTTCTGGCTGCAAAGTTTATAATAATGTACTCATTCTAATGCATCATAATTTCTATGGTAACAGCTTACACAGTGACTTGTATGGCAGAAGCTCCATATACATAAATAGATAAAAAATGTGGGGAAACATTGATATGGTAATGTTTTCTGTGAGAAGGCATTTATTTCACATTTTTAGGAGGAGTCGCCAGTATCTGGGGATTGTGCCTTTTTTTCCCCAGAATGATTTATAATCCCACTATACGGTGTCACCCAGAAGAGGATGTGGTCTCTTTGGAGTCTGATTCCTTGCAAGGTTTCTTCCTCATGTCATGATGATGCAAAGTCACACATGTCATCAGCCAAAAATATTATTAGAAATTCTAGTTGACATTACAAACTAAAAGAAATTTTCATTTGTTCCTTTACATTGCCAGTTGTTAGTTTAAATTTAGGCAGAAAATAGATTGTGTAAATTTAAACACTTTCACCTCCTTTTCAATCTTGTGCGTCTGGGTTTATTTACTCATTCTGTATACATGCTTCTTTCTGTGTAGATTTCTGTGTATCATAAAATGCTTTTATGATGTAGGTGTCACTGGGATACACAGAGAAGTGGAGCAAGATCCTGTGAAGCACTTTGTAATGCATATGAGGATGAACTATAAATGTGATTATTATCTCAACATACCTCATTAAACAATAGCATTTGGACATGTTTTTTTGGTGTTTTTTTTTTTTTTTTTTTTTTTTTTTTAAAGAGCGAATAGGCATTAGGTTACTTTTTTTTTTTTTTTTTTAAATTCCTTTAGGAAAAATATTGGGGATTTTTCCAGCCCAGCAAGGGCAAAAGCACAATAACTATTAGATTTCACTGCATTATGTATTAAATAAAACCTATTGTGGATAATATCCAAAATGGCTAAGATGCTTAGCCATAACTTACAAGCCCTTTTTTGATCATACCACTAATGTGGCCACCAATATTGTGCCTTCATTTCCTTAAGAAACTTTGAAACATTGAAGTTGACATGAGGTCATAATCATGTAGAGAAAAACAAACAAACAAACTATTAATACATACAGATATGTGACAAATTAAAGGAATTAAAGGTCACTCCGAAACCTCAAACAGTCAGCTGATCAGGCAGAAGAACAATGCATGGATATTATTGAGAGAAGAGCCTCGTTTAGAGCTTATTTTCTGCAAAGGTCAGCTGATCACAGTGATGTATGTGATTCAGAAAGGAGAATCTCAATCTTTGCTTGGTTCTGGAGCAGCACAGTAGTGCAGTTTGCTGCATTGCCACCTCACAGATCCAGGGTCCCAGGTTCAATCCTGAGTGCAGGTTAATGTCTGTTTGGAGTTTCATGTTCTCCCCATGTTTTATAGGTGAATGATCACAGGACAATGAAACATATTGCTAAAAATCACCATGTTATGTGATAGATTACTTACCAAAATGGAAACAAAGGGATCTAATTTGTAAATGAAGGAAGAAATATTTAATATAATTGCTTATTGATTTTTCACTTGCATAAACTACATGTCCAAAAGTATGTAGACACCTGACCATCACACCCATATGTGCTTGTTGAACATATTGATGTTGAACATCAATATATATTTTGTCCCCCTTTGCTGTTATAATAACCTCCACTCTTCTGGGAAGTCTTTCCAGTAGATTTTGAAGCGTGGCTGTGGGGATTTGCCTATTCAGCTAGAAGAGCGTTAGTGAGGTAAGGGACATTATGATACTATGGCACATTATTATTATTATTATTATTATTATTATTAATAATAATAATAATGATAATAATAATAATAATAATAATAATAATAATAATAATAATAATAATAATAAAATCCTGACTCTTTTGCATCAAAAATAAACAACATTAAAAACAGGAGCCACGTACATTTGCAGTATTTGGGAGGTGCCAATATGGCTTGTTTCTTTAACAAGAATGAATCAAGACAGGTGTGCATACAAATACAGTTTAATTTGTTTTAATTTTTCTGCAATAAACAGAGCATGTGAGCAAAAATAGGAAGTAAAGAATAAATGAAGAGAGAAACCAGGGAGGTCAAAAGACCTAAACACCAGGGAGGTACACAGTAAAATCCCTAGTGTTGAATTAACACCCAGAGTGTTTATATGAGTCCAATGGACTTATATAAACACTGAAGGGTGTGAATTCAACACTGTGGGTGTTAAATCAACACTGGTGATTTTGCTGTGTAGTTAGAGCCTTATGGGTCAGGGTGAATATGACAGGGTCAGTATTTGTTGCTCCAGTTAATTGTCATGACAGCTGTCTTGTGATGGCTTTAAAAATGCAAGAAATGAAACAAACAAGGGATAAGGGATGGTTTGTTTTTAGGATCCTATTCGTTTCTGGTCAAGGAGGTGAATCATATGCAGTGAACAAACAGAAAGCTAAAAGTTATTTGGTATGAGATTTGATTGCCAAATGTGATGCAAATTCAGCATTAAAAGATTAATTTGTAACGAATAACTATCTAGTAAATCTAGTTAATAAAGATGATGCTCCAGCATCAGCATTATTTAGATATTGCTAACAGAAACAAGGAAAACGCCCCTTGCAAACCATTTTTGGAACAATTTTTTTGCAATACCACTTTGCCGCATTTTTGCACTGTTTCTTCTTGAGTTGCATGTTTTATTTTGCTACTATTTTTTTGTTTTGTTTGTTTGACGTTTGTCCACTCTGACATTGTGATAAAGAAACATAACCAGAGAGAAGAAGGTAAACTCCACTAAATTGACTAACATTATTAGCCAGTGTTTTTTGTGATATATTCTTTTTGTGATAAAGGCCACAACTTGACTCCACAGATCTGCACTTAAATGGCAATTAACTGACCAGAAATGTATATATTGATTGGAAGCCAAGCCTTTAATCCACTCCAGGGGGACTGGCGGGCTGGTGGTGGGTAGTTGGGGGATGTAGGTGGAAGAGACGCATTAGGAGAGGAAGCGCTTGTCATACACTCTGGAAAATAATTTCTGTGAATCAGAGAAAACAGTTGGCTTCACTTGATTTTTATACTGCTTTCATTAGCTGCACAAAGGAAATGTGATTACAGAGTCAGTATAATTGGAACAAGAACATTTCTTCTTGCACTTCTGTGTTGAGGAGATAGTAGGATCTGTCTTTTTGGAGTTAATTTGCATGTCATAAAATAATTTCTTTTAGTTTGACTGAGTTTTGTAGGTGGCCTAGTTACCAGTAGCATGCCAGTGGACTCCACCCACAGACCTGGGGCTGTATGCATAAAGCCACTCAAAGTAAAATGCTAGTCTTATTCCTAGACTTAAGAATAAGTGTGATTTATAAAGGTTCCTAATTGTTAAGACTAGGTCTCAGCTCCTAAATTATTTAAGAGTGCTGGAGAGGTATCCTAACCTAGTTAGGAGCAACAAGATGGCAGCAGATAGGTGGAGACCACGTACTTCCCAAAAAAGAAAGAATGTGTTGGAATTATATGATGACAGGGAGTTGATAAAACAATACAGGCTTGATGGTCAAGGAATTCTTTTTGTTACTGACCTAATAAGAAATTCAATAACTTTAAGAAACTCTAAGAAACAACTGCAGAAATGAAAGTAATAATGGTGACTGGAAAAATGCAGCAGTGCACCAGTGATGGTCTTAAATACCACTATTGCGGCACTAACCACATCAAACATAATAAGGCAGTTCACTGACTTCCAAACTGACCTTCAAACCATACAGCAAAAGGAAGCTTTTATGAGGATTGCTGGTTTCTCTGGGGTTGTTGGTGTCATCGATGGAACTCATGTTCGCATCATTGCTCCAACTATAAATGAGGAGCCATACATCAATAGAAAAGGATTCCACAGCATCAATGTTCAAGTTGTGTTTGATGCAAATTACAAAATTTTGGATCTTCTGCCAAAATGGTGAGGGTCAACACATGATGCTCGAGTTGTTTCCCAGAGTGGGCTCACTGGGTTATATACTGAAGAACACTTTCTTCCTTGGACCAGTTTGGTTTTCTTTTTAAATCTATTTTTTTTTTTTTTAAAGATAACAACTTTGGTCTTTCCTTTATATATAGCTGTGAGTGCAAGTTAGAATGATGTGATTCATCAGCTTAATTCCTTAAATAGCATCACGTTTCAGGTGTTGAAACTTGTTATATCTTATATATTAACATATTTGCAAAGCAAAGCAAAATTTTTAAATATATTTAAATATTAAAATAATTGTTTCAATGTTTAATTGACTCCTGAATGAATGGTGTCATGCTGCTGTGACTTTACCCTTGCAGGCTCACTATTGGCTGATTCAGAGGTTGAGGGTGGTCATTTTGGGCCACCCTCATTGTAGTCCTTAGTTCACAACACTTCACTGTAGTCCTTAGTTCACAACACTTAAGTGCCACCTCAGTCAGCACTTAAGAGTCAGTCTTAGACTTTGCTCAAAGTTGCTTTCAGCTTCTTTATAAAAAGCTCCTACTCTTACACAAGTCCTACTTTTTACTAAGACTTTTTTTTTTTTACACTTAAGTCAAAGTTTAAGACTATTCCTAAGAGCATTTCTGAGAAGTTTTATACATACAGTCACTGGTTCCAAGAGTTGGTCCCGGTAACCTTATTCCAAGCAGGGTATGCTTAGTCTTTTTGTATTGTTCATGGGGTTTTTAGGATCACTCTTTATATGACTTAGCAGATCTGTTCACCAAGGAAGGCCCTAAAGTTCACCAGAGTACACGTTCACCATGACAAGGCTTATAAATAATAGAAGTTTGGGGATCTGCACATTTTACATTTATGGCATTTGACAGACACCCTTATTCAGAGCAACTTACATTGATCTGATTTATACAACTGAGCAATTGAGGGTTAAGGGACTTGCTCAAAGGTCCAGCAGTGACATCCTGGTGGTGCTGCGATATGAACTCCGGTCAGAAATCCAACATGTTAACCACTGAGCTACAACCACCATGCAGTTTTCTGGTTCGTAAAAAGTCTGTATTAACATGGAGTCAGGAAAGAGAACTTTTGAAATGACTTCGCTAAACATCTGTGATCTATCATTTGTTATGCATCAAAAAGGAATTACAAAACAGATCCATTCTATAGAACAGAAAGAATAGAACATTCAAAATAAACAACCCTCTTACTAAATGAATGAATGAATGAACAAACAAACAAACAGTGGTGCCATCAGTTCTCTGTTCTTTCTTGAGCTCATGTTCTGTGTGGATTCCATGTGGGTTTCCTCTGGGTTCTCAGCTTTTCTCCCTGTAAAAAAAAACAATAAGCAAAAACAACAACAACAACAGCAACAAAAATATGCTAGTTAGTGAATTGACTACATTATTCTGCCCACATGTGTGAATATATATGTATGTGGATAGTGTAGTTTCCAACTCCATCATAACTGGAGATGAATAAATGATTCAATACATAAATACACACACACACACACACACACACACACACACACACACACACACACACACACACAACTGTTTATATGCTTAGTTTTGGTAATACTCATTTAAAATTATTCCACAATCATGTCTACATCAAATCATACACTAATACTAGGAAATCTGTTTATTCAAAACTGTCAAAGACTTATTACAATGCTATGTCAAAGTTAGCAGTTTTGGTATAATTGATAATTTGATGTATTGTATTTCTTAAAGCACTTTTGCTTACACCCAACCTGCAACCCTGACCAAGCAGTTACTAAAGATTAAATAATGATGTACATTCATGTTAATGAGAGCACTCTTTGTTTACCCCATGGGCTTCTAGAGAGCTTCTTTGTTGCATGGCACATCCATAGTCTAAAAACAAAAGTTAGTTTACCTCTTATTCATATGCAATAAAACGTGATAATTGATGTTAATGCAATCTCATAAGCAAATTAGCTGATTAATTAACAGTTTATTAGTTGTATATTAAATAATCTACAATAGCATACAGAAAGGTGGGACATTTATTATTATTACTATTATTTAAAATATTTATAATCATTCTTACAGTAGGGGTGTCAGTAAAAGGGACAAAACGGTGAGCCTGATTGAATGAGTTTGAATGATCTGACACAGTGATGCTGGTTAGCGCTTGATAAAACAGGTGTGTGGCAGAAAACTCCAAGGTGAACCACAGGCATGAGAGATTGTAAAAATTGACTTTATGGCTGGGTTGCCCTGGGCGATGTCCTTTACCAAGTGAGCTGCAATCTTGATGTTAACACTGGCAGCAACACCCCTGGAATTTCGCAGAGGTTGCGGCACTGGGCGTCTTTACAATATTGGCTTTTCTTGCAGCTTTCCTGTGTTATGCACTATTTGTGTGCAATGTGTAGAAAAAAAACAACAGCCCCAACTTATTTTAGATTGTGACTTGCTGTGAGTTCTTGCTCATGCATTACAGAAGTCACAGCATTGTGACTAAAGGTTTCCCTCATTTTTCTAAAATAGCAGTGAATTAATTAAACATTAGTTTAGTAGAATTAATTAAGCTCTTAAAGCTATTTGATTATTTTTATTTATGAGCTTACTATGTGACCTCATTCTTTACGTTGGTATTTGACAGGTATTTGTAATTTGGTGGACAAACCCGTTTACATTTTTTTTTTTTCCCACAAACTAAACAAACAGAAATCACACAAAGTGAGAAACAGTTTCAACATGACCTTTATCATGCAGAAATATCCATGAAAAGTCCCCAAAGGACCCAAAACATACAAAATGTGAAAACAGTAAAAAAAAAAAAAAAAAAAAAAGAAAGAAAGAAAGAAAGAAAAAAGCTAATCTCATTCATATTAAACTATTTAAAAAAGCAAAACTTTTCTCACAGCATAGAGTGAGTAAAGCTTAACAACTATGAAGCAGGAGTATTTATGAAAGTCCAGCTACATACATAAAATTAATTGCTTTCAAAGCTCAAGTCACTAGAGGACCAAATGGCTTTTATCAATTATGCTTTAATGCTTAATCATTAGTGATTAGTGAATATATATGAATAAGACTCATCAATTTGAAATGGTCATGTTTTGTTTCATATTGGAGCTTCATGCTACTACTAACTAACTCCAAAAAAGTGGTGTGTTTCCCAAAATGATGAATCTTAGTGAATAATAAACAACTTCACAAAGGACATATGCACGAGCATGTTTTGAAAGTGTTTTCTTAATGGACCGGAATTTAACAAACCATTTTTCATTCTTTGTTAATTCCACCCCAAGCAAGTCTGGCAAAAAGCAGCACGAGCCAATAGTTAAACAATCGATCAAAAAGTAAATACTACAGATGGATCAGTGAGTGAAATAGTATGAGCAGCTGCTGATAGATAGCAATTTATATGGCAGAAAATAGATGAAACACATTTATTTTTGTTATAGATTTTGTTGTGGGACATTTTTGAGATGCTAGTCTTAATACATCTGTCGATTTTCCTGCTGTGCTATACAATATATAAAATAAAACCAATTATTATATAATATATTCTCGTATGTTTTTCTCGCCTAGCCTCTAGTCTTTTATTGGCTAGTGAAAGCTTACTGCATTGAACATGTGCCTGTGACAGAATGTCAAGGCTGCATTGTCTATTTAGAAGATTTAGAGAATGAGTACCTTATCTTACAGCATAAAGAATGAGTAAAATGTAAGTCATTTCAATTAAATGTCCACTCAATCTGCACTTCATAAAGAGGGCAGTGGTAACTTTTGACTTCTGAGTATAACAGATTCTTGCTCTGATAATTTGTACTTCATAATTACATCAGTGATAATGTGTGCGCGTGTGTGTGTGTGTGTGTGTGTGTGTGTGTGTGTGTGTGAGAGAGAGAGAGAGAGAGAAAGAGAGAAAAAGAGAAAGACTCAAGTGTCAAAGATTATTGCAATTTAACCAAAGCTACTGGGATAATTAGAGATGAAGCTGTGCACTTGTCTAAATTACATCCTAAATGTGAGTCTCATTTGTCAAAAATCTAGTTGGATATTAGTACCATTAACACGATTAAAATACTGTATGGCGTTCCAGGACAGTACAATCAAGTCACTTCCATGTCAGCTTTTATGATGTTTATGAGATTATTTGTAATTGATTTTGACTTAAGATTTTATTTCTGGCTGGTATAGTCACAGAATATTTATTCCATTACATTGAATGGTACTTCATTCCTACTGAACAGTCCAATCAATAATGATGAAAACTAAAGTGTCAGTCACACAGTGCAGTGCAATAAACATTTCACACCAGAAATTTATATATGTAGCAGGGAACTGTCCTAATGTACTATGAAAATAAGGAAGCATTATGGACATAGCGCCATATTCAAAGTTAATGATTTAAGCTTGTGAGTAATGTTCCCCTGCCACTCATGGTACACTTGTGTTGTGGAAACTAATTATGTCGTCATCGGCTAAAACACATGCACAGGTTACTTTGCTTCCTGAACAAGTACGGACCCAAGCATGAGGTCATTCACAGGAATTGCAGCACAGTTCCAGTACCGAACTCAGACCACCTCCTACAGGTAGTCTCAGGTTTGTTAACGTTTCCTGGTCCACATGACAGCTTTCACATTTCCAATTGTTCATGCAAACCATGCCCTGTTTGGGACTAAACTGCCAGTGTGAAAGCCCCATCAGATCATTTGGATTACCAAAAATCCAGCGAACCGTGCTCAGACCCCTAAAAAATGACCAAGTATGAAAACTAAAAAAGCACTTGATCTGGCACATCCTATTAACTTGTTTTTATTTTTTTTAATATTGAGCTTTGACAGTTAATTGTGCACACAAGAACAAGATGCTAAACTGAGCTCATGAAATTGTAATATGTGTGTGAGATGTTGCCTATTTTTCTTGCTTTCTTTTAGCTATTTTGAGTTTGAATTAATGAAACATTGTTAGTTTTTTTGTTTTGTAGTGTGCCGTTTTTGTACATAGTATTTCAAAAAATAGCACCTCCCTCTTTATCATTCTGAAAAAAAAAATCAAGAACATTTAGTCTTGGAAAGTGTTTGACTTATGCCTGACTTATAGAGTCAGAGAGAGTGTCTGATTCATAGAATCAGACATTATAACAAAACAATCCCATATTATTTATGTTTAGTTCATTATTAAGTAGTTTTTTGTTCAACCTACACTCTAGTTACTTGTATTAATCAAAATGAGTCCTTAGTCTGCTCTGGGTAAGAATGTCTGCAGAATGACTAAATTCAGATTAAATGTAAATAATAAGACACATTGCTCCATGATAAATGATGACAAAGGTTCCTTCTCTTTTCTCATGGCAGCAAAAAGCCACAGTATTCTAAGATTCACTGAACTGCATAAATGATGCCACATTATAAAACCCATACAATTAAAAAAAGAAGAAGGAAAAAATGCCTGTGAGGCATGGTTATGAAAAATGGTTGTACTGATGTCTTGTTGTGTGCGGCAGAACTGCAGTTGATATACAGTACTTATTGTGATCATTTTGATCTCTTGCCAGTGATCATAATCAGCTCACACTGAGCAAGGCTACTCCAGAAGAAATGCTCTTTCTGCTCGTCTGAGGTCAGATGTGATTTTTGCTGATGATGAGTATGATGAGGGATGAGTACTGTGATGGTCGATTCCTGACAATGGCAGAAAGTAACTGGAGCAATGGCATCTCAGGGACAGCGAATGGAGCACAGATGGACTGTGCCTGGCAGCCACACACTGAATTAGATGCCACTTTTGGGATGAAGGAAAATGGTTTTCAATCTCACCATGAAATATAAGAGTTTGAGCATTCGCATGTAATTTCTGAAACCTGTATGACCACAGTGGCCAAGGGATATGAACCACTTTACACTGCTACTTAAAAATGAAGCATAGTCATTTCTCACACTCATAGTGAAATCAGCTACATTGAAGATGAGAAGCAGATGTGTAGTCATAGGCTGATGACTATAAAAGTGTTAGTGTTTAGCACACATATTACAATATCCATTTTACACTGTGCATAAATTATATATAGACATATCCAGATGTTTTTATTATTTATTTATTTATTTATTTATTTATTTTTTTTACATAAAAATACATTTTTTTTTAACTTAAAATAAATTTTGTCTAAATGTCAAATATTAAAAAGTAAATGGCTTGTCCAGGAGTTAAAAAAAAGAAGTTAAAATAGCATAACTAAAATAAATAAATCTTTGCATGTCCACAAAAATTAAGCATTCAGATCTAAAATATGTAAGGAAGGGGAAAACCCCCCAAAAAATATTACACGTAATGTGCAATGTGAGGAAAAGAGAT
>JANDJT010000228.1:23880762-23930268 GCA_024331685.1 Stegophilus panzeri
TTCTATACATATATTGGCAAACATGAGCAGTAATAACAAAATCTTTAATGAAAACAACAATTCCTTTTCTAGGTATTTTATGTTATTTATCTAGGTATATAATTATTTAATGTTTACTCATTAATTAGATATGATAGGTATTACTCTGTGTTTGCCAACAAGGTTGAATGCACCATACATAGGCCTTCTGCAAACAAACAATATGCTGTACATGTTAAACAAACACTATTATACAGTATTTAAGTTTTCCATCTCAGCTTAAGTGATCTCTGCAAGAAGAAAAAAAAAAAGTAGCTTCAAATCTCTTGTGAAGTTATTCACAGGTTACACATTAAGTGTTGCTAGAAGATGCAGACTAGAGCAAGTGAAGAGCAAAATAAATTTACATTTACAGGAACCTCTGGGTATAAGCTGCCCTGAAACACACTGTGAGCTTAAGATATATTTTGTGTCTCCTTTCAGCAAAGCAAACAGTCTCTCTGGAGTATGGACACTGCCTCAGTTCTCTGGATTTATTATTTTTTAAATTATGTGGAAAAGTAGAGAGTACAGGGGATTTCTGTTGATCACAGTTTAAAACGATGAATCACTGGTTGTTGGAGGTGTGATGTGAGGCTTTGTGCCATATTCCTACACACCAGTTCAGCAGAGGAATCTGTCTCTCTCTCTCTCTTACACTTTTCACACTGAACAGACTTGTACAATGAAAAACACAAGTGTGGCACTCAATATTCTCCTGCCACCTTGCATGTCAGTTTAAAACTGTGATTTTTTTTTTTTTTTTACCTTCATGCTTCATAGCCCTCCAACTCAATGTTGTGTGAATTCTGTTGAAGCAACAGCCATGTGACAGCAGCACAAGCTTTGAAATGTTGGTCCCAGAACAATGACTACTGACACCTCACAGTAGACTGCTGCTTCATGCATGATTCATGAATACAATAACAAAACAAGGTTGCACATTAAGGGCTATATTTAGTGAGTTAAATGTGTGTAATGAGGATTCAATAGAAAATTGTGTATATCGGTAATCACACATCAGTCATAAATATGGACTTAAATATTGTAGAGGGTATGCCTTAATGTCACATTCCCACCAGAACACGCCCCCCTCGACTGGACTGAGTGGCAAAACATCCAGCAAAATGGCTGGTTTTAATAGGGGAAGCTGTGAAAATGCTCATACAACTAACGATTATCAGCTTAAATTAAAGGCAGTTGGACTTGACAGTGACCCTTACAACTTGCCCAAGAACCTGTGGTCCATGGGCATTAGCATGTGGCCAGAAATCAGTTTTCCCAACATTTATATGTACCTGATTTCCATGCGAGGGAAATACACTAAGCAAAGCCTGAAGGCATACAAAAGCCTTGACGCTTGGTCCTACTTCAAGGCAGGATTTGTTGGAGAAATTAAAGTTACTAGAACACCAATAAACATTCTGGATGTATGTGGACAGCTATGTTTATTTTATTATTTGGTAAACCATAAGCTATCTAGTTGTAGTTTGTTTGTAGCTAACACCGCTTCCACTTACTATATTTTTGAAGGTAAAACACTGTCAGAGAATGAATGAGCTCCCATTATTCATCAATGGAAATAGGCAGCGTTTAACAAGAAATATGTAGCAAATTATTCATCATTGTACATATGCCACATGCCAAAAGAACTTACACCTACACTGCTCGACTTTGTAAAAAAGGAGTGAATGGTCTTTTATAAAAAAATTCTGTAAAAAGATAGGTCCGAATTCTTGTTGAATCTTTTAGCACAGTTGATCGCACAACAGATTTTTTTTTTTTTTTTTAGCTGCGTTTTTTTCTGTGTTTTCACGGAATTCATGCTGTACACTAATGCTGCTGCTCAGTGTTTTTGTCACTCACTGGACGTGACCATGGCGAGTTCCGGCTACCGTTCCGGCTACTGTGCCAACCTATTGCAGTGCACAATCACACACAAATTCACACACCACAGACAATTTGGAAATGCCAATCATCTTACAATGCATCAAATTAACAAAAACATTTTTTCATTAATCTGAGAATTGTGCATACACTACGATTTCATGACCTAGATTTAACATCTCATGACTACATTTAGATGTCCACACAATTAACCTTAGGTACACAATGTTAGAAGAAAAGCTAAAGAATAGGATGTGCTGGATCAAGTGCTATTTTAAAAGCTGCTGAATACTGATTGTGGAAACCTTGTTGTTACATTTGCATATTAAGGATATTGTGAATGGGAAGCCCAGGGAATCAACTTAAACAGAGTCCTCACTGACCAGCAGCCAATTTACAGGCTCTCTTTTTGGCTCTCTTTTTTAATATTTGTGATTATTACTTGTCACAGTAGTCTGTCTTATTCTCTTATCCTAAGTCTGTCTCTCCTGCCACTGAGGACAGTAATGAGAGAGATGGGTGACCCACTGTGATGAGCCATGACATTTTGAAAGACTTTACAAGGAAGTTTTTGCATCATTAGGCACATTTCACAACTGGTGCTATCAATTATGAAATGGTGCTGAGATTGATTTCAAAGAAATGATATCACACTGAGTGGGAAGTCTCATCATGTTGCATCTTAGCATCTTTTTTCCTCTGAAGAGTCTCACTGAAAGTCAGCGCTGTTTTGTATAGACTGTTTCTTCTGCCCTAAATGGGACACAGACATATCTGTCTGCACTTTTTCTCTTTCATCACTGACATCTGATCCTCAGCTAGTCGTTGTCTGATCTCTCAGAAATGGTGTAACTTGTATAGATAGCAACACTGAAATTCAATTATTGCAGCAGATGGAGTTCACTTTACAGAATTCTAAATAGTTTGCTAAACAGAATTCTGGTTTAATAACAGAGAACAAGCAGCAATTTGAAAGGAATTATTTAAAACACGAGATGTCTCCCTACATGCTACATACATAGTTAAATGACATTTAAAAATGCCTATTTTAACAATAATTTGTGGAATGTGTTGTCCACATAATATAATATCAAACATGTCCACAGACACCTTACATGTATGTTGCCCATTTTACCCTATGACCTCGAGTTTCTCATCCGATGTTAATATCTGACACCAATTGATTTATATCATCAGAGATATATGTTAAATATTTCAGCAGATATCACTGGTACTAGAAAAGTTGTACAGTGAAAATGAAAGTATAGTGGTCAGGGACACATGAAGCTGCAGCACCCAGTTCAGGATTTCACGATTATTTTATTTCAGGATTATTTAATTGAAATGGTAATTGTTAATAAAAAACTAAGAACAATTATAATAATGAGTTCAAATTAAGGCAACTTAATCGTGATATAGATCTTACCTTGCTTTAGAGTCGATTTAGTAGTTTTTTATTTAAATTGTTTAGATTTTCTCACTCTGCATTAACTTAAAATCACATTATAATTGTCCTGGGAGTCACAGTGGATTAGTGGTTAGCATGTTTACCTTGCATGTCCAGGGTGGAGGTTCGATTCCCATGTCCACCCTGTGTGTGTGGAGTTTGCATGTTCTTTGCATGTTCTTTTCATGTTCTTCTTGTGCTTTGGGGGTTTCCTCCCCCAGTCCAAAGACATGCATTGTAGGCTGATTGGCATTTGCAAATGAGTGTGTGTGCAATTGTGCCATGCAATGAATTGGCACCGCATTCAGGGTGTCTCCCTCCTTGAGCCCCAAGAACCCTGGGATAGACTCCAGGCTTCCCGTGACATTGTGTAGGATAAGCAGTACAGAAAATAGATGGATGGATGGCTGGATTATCATTGTACTTTCTGTATGCTGCAATCGTACATTTTTAACTGCTGTTGTTACCTACTACTTCTCATTTGGCATGAATACATATCCACAATAACATCTGTGTATAATATAGAGATTCAAATTACTTTTGGAGTCTACATAAGGTAGACTCAAATTATCAAATTTCTGCCACCATATAGTACTCATTCGTACTATGTATAAATACCTTTATTAAAACACCCAGGTGTTATAGACCATAAAGTTTTCTCTACAATGTAGAAACATATTGCTGTAAACTCATTTGCATACAGTTTTTTAAAAATGTAATATAATGTTGGTGTCTTGTGTATGGCTATTTTGACATCTCTTTCTGAATTATATCAATTACATTATTAATATCATCCATTTTGTTTTCAGCACTCATACACTTTTCATACTTAGTTTAAAGATTTTTAAAAAATGACATCCAGTGAAGTCACCAAAAGTCAAGTGTCAAAAAGTCTACATTGGCATCCTGAATTGTGCCACTGAATTGTGCCACTGGCATAAAAAGTATCCATTTGTATAAATCATTTTAACTACAAACAATACACAGACTGAATGGAAAATGTTGGAATATTTTATTTGGACTCAAGGTTGGTCACTAGCATAAAACAATAAAACCTTTTACAAAACAAATTACTTTGCAGCTTTCCTACTTACACGGAAAGCTTGGCCTCAGCTCAGTGCTCAGGGAGAAATCTGGATGTTGTTTTATTTCCCACATGGATTCTTGCCAGACAATGTTTTATCCAATACCCCAAGCAAAAAACATGAAGCAACCAGAGCAGTTTTGTCACATCCCAGGCCATTCCTTCATTTAGCTGGGATTTTCATTGCTTTTCCACACAATTCTTCAAACCACTGGCCCAGCTAATAACTTCCCACCTGTTCTACCTGCCAGTCATTGCAAAGTCTTGCCATTCTCACAGTGTGGGCTGCCAAGCTTTATTCTTTATTCTTTCTCTATAGATGTGTTTTTGTTGGTTTTGTTAATAAATGCTTAGCACCTCTGTGACATAATTCCTTATCTACTCAAGATCATGTCTGTAAGATAACATGCTAGTCTACTTATCACTTCAATTATAGTGGGGGGTTGTTGATCTACACATTACTTAATCTAGTGGACTTCATTGTCATTTTTTGTGGCCTGTATTGCTTGTTATTTTATTACAAAAACTAATACTTTTTTATTATATGAATAGTATTTTGTGTTATAAGCATTTACAGTGCCATCTGATGTGCTAATTAATCATAAACAGCAATTAAAGAAGAAGCCTTTATTTGTCACAAAGCACAGTGAAATTCTTTCTTTGCATGTGCCAGCTTGTTAGGAAGCTGGTGTCAGAGCGCAGGGTGAGCCATGATACAGCACCCCTGGAGCAGAGAGGGTTAAGGACCTTGCTCCAGGACACACAGAGGCAGCTTGGAAATATGCAGTATGGAATTATTTGAGATACAGAATTACAAAAATGCATTTGATTCTAAAACCACAGTTGATGTTACATAATGCATTCTGGTTAGTGATTAGATTACGGCTATAAATAAGATAATATAAATTCCAATTCCAATGTTAATGAACATGCTCTTTCTTTGTCCAGCAAGCTTCATACAGTTTAAAGTGCCATCAGTACAGGTAATTTCCCCCTGTTTTCATGTAGTTTCTTACTGTGAGTACTGTGTATGTGTATATTACTGTGTACTGCTGTGTATAGGTCCACTTGACCTGCACTATACATGATAACTGGTGGGGCTTTTTAAACACTTTGGCACTTTCAGAACCTTTTTGTGTTCTTTAAAAGCTTAGGTTCATGTATCTCAGGATCTCGACATTTGGGGACACAGATTACAAAACTAGGTTTATTGTGGTTTGTATTTAATTATTGATCATAATCTACAATTCCTTACATTTCATGATTTGATTGATTGAGGGATTTGTAATTGATACATCACAGAGACATGCTGTCACATTTATAATATACCTGTTTAGAAAGCACAGTGAAACATGCTATACTTTTGTGTGCAGGAAAGATATTACTGTAGTGCATTAGTGTATACCCCATTGTTAAGTTCTTGTCCGATACCAGTTAGATCCAAAATTTGAACCCAGCTCTGGCTGATTTCCTCTCACCTTGGCCCAGGAAGAAGGTCACACAGACACCATCGTTCAGTGAAAGATTCTTAGTTTTAACATTCAGAAAGTACAGTGAATATACACATGAAATATTGATAAAGAATGATAAATGTCAATTGGAACAGCTCACAGATAAAATCAGAACATCTGTTACATAGGTTTGAGTGATATAGGAACTAAAGACTATCTATTCTGCCAGATAACACTAAGAAGAAGAACCGAGAGAGAGTGAGGGCAAATGGTGGGGTGATTAGGAATGCTCAAAACAACACATTCCAAGAGCACAAAACTATTCTGTTCTGGTACCTTGTGACACAAACTAGAGACTTTCAGAACTGAGACACGGAGACCATGCTATGAATCTTATCAACCATGTTCCAAATTTTTTTTATCCTCAACAATTATATTACAGTGTGGATGTTATTACAAGTGAAAGAACTGAGAATGACAACAGCTTTATTGATATTTTGAAAAGAACACAAAATACATTGTTCCAAATAATTATGCAGAATGCAGTTTGAAAACATTCAATGGGTCATAATGAACTGAAAACAGAAATCTGTCATATGTTCTGCACGGTCAGATCATTTTCCAAAAAATAAACAATTTACAACAAAAAACATATTTACAGTTTGTTACATATTAGTATATGAGTTCTTCTTTGAGATGACTTTAACAACTCACTCATCCATTGAACTAATAATTCATTTGTGGATACCATATTGCCTCTCAGAGCTGCTGTTTCGAAGTATACTGCTGCCCACCCTCATAGATTTTCCTTTTAAGGATTTTCCATGGGTTCCTAATAGGATTGAGGTCAGGGGATGATGGTTGCCACACCTTGATTTTCTCTCCTTTTTATGCCCATAGTAACCAGTGACCAGTAACCAGTGGTGTTTTTTCAGCATGGGATGCTGGGTTGTCCTGGATGAAATGTATTTTATTTTATTTTCACAATTCTTTTAATACCATGGCAAAAAAAAAGTTCATTTAAGAACTCCACATTTTGACACCTTCAGGGACTCTAAAGAGACCCACCATCTCACTTCCCCAAATTCCAACCCAAATAATCAATCTGCCACTTACTTGTTGATACCGCTGATGTCTTGTTGGAACAGGGTCGCAATTCACCAAACATCTCAACTCCATCCATCTGGACCATCCAGTGTAGAATGGCATACTTCTATGAATAAAACTGTTTGAACATTAGTCTTTATGTATTTCCGAGTCGCTGGAAATGTTTATCTTTGTGAGCTTTGGTTAGGGGTGGCCGAAATGCAGCTTTATTCACGGCTGCCAGCCTCCGGAGGATCCTGCATTAAGAATTTCTTGGGACTCCAGAGACAACAGCAGCTTTAAATACCTTTTTTTTGCTGCTCAACAGTGGCTTTTTATAGCTGCCTTTTGAATACTATTAATTCGTCTGACAGAAAATTTACTTAATAAACCTTTATCTCACAGAATTCATCTGTGCTTTGAATCACTCACAAATCTTTTCACAGTTCGATGATCTCTATTCATGATATTCTATTTGAAATATCAGTGGCTTCAAATATTTTTCATCTTCAGAAAGATCTTTCTTCCTCTCCATATGGCATGAAAACTGTGGCTTGCTTAATAGTGTGAAACAACCTCTTTAAGTAGGATTCCCTTTAATTAAGATCACCTGGCAAACCTGTCTAAGATTGATACTAATTATATAAAAGCATATGAGAAATCAATCAAACAAAAACACTTTCTTTGAAAAACTAAAACCTACATGTTTATGTTACTGAAATCTTACCGATATGTCACTTGCATAAGAATTTGGAACTTAGTAGAGTAGTATATCGTCCAAAAAGTTTGGTATATGAGTTATCAAGTCAATTTCAGTTTTATTACTATATTTGCCATGGGACTTGTTATTACACACATACAGCAAAAGATTTAATGGTAGCAATAAACATTTTTTGGTTTTATGAGTGAAGTGAGTTTAGCTGGAAAATCTCTTCAATTCTTAGAGTTTTCTTACACTAAATACAAAGGCTTGGGAAATTTGCTGTATTTATTTTCCCTTGGAAATAATTCTTTGCTCAATATAATTAAGACTATGCTCAATATAATGTGTTTCTTTATTGAACGTTTCTTTATGTGCATTGCACACTTGAGTGCAAATTTAAGGATCAGTTAATACACATGTTCACAAGGGTGGACAAATCAGTAACAAGATATGGATTTTGTGGAATTTTTTATTCATAGTAGACAAGTTAGACAAATAGGAAAAATAAAAAGATACTCCTTATTGACTTATGCAAAAAGTTTTCATTTGGTTTTCATTAGCTATGATTAAATTTAATCCAATTCACATTGGTGAGACTCACCTTGGTGCTGTAACTGTAGCGTGTGCTACAGTGCCTGCTGGACTAAACACATCAGCCGAGAAGCCTTGGTTGACTGTGGAACTTTTTTTTTTTTAAACAAAGCAGATTAATTAGTGTGCATGGATGACAGACAATCTTTTCATGAAATTTTCATACTGTTACATCTCTAAAGTGGACTTTAAAAATACCTTGTATGGTAGCACTACTTGTATTGTTCTCAGCTTGATATATATCTTTACTCGTATTTCCTCAATTGTAAGTTGCTTTGGATAAAAGTGTATGCTAAATGAATAAATGTAAATGTAAAATAAGGTTGTAACTGATTGTTTCTTTTCCAGGATGATGCTAAGACTGCATCCAGTGTAAACTCTGCAAATTCACCAGTTCAAGCCAAGATGTCCTTCTGAAACTGTATCAGCTTCATCACAGGAGAGTTTCCAGAACAGCAGATGATTTAAGATCCCACCATTCTAGATCGTATTGCATCACTGACACAGTCCTTTGAAAACTTTCAACATTTAATTGTGAATTGTGTGATTTCAGAGTGATTTGCAGTGAGAAACATTTTTTACACACTTTGGAAATCATCTTAAACGCAGAGAAACAATTCAGTGTCCTTTTAAAGGGTGTGGATTTAAAACAAATAATTGCCTGACCTTCAGCTCTCATACACTAAAGGACTTTAGAACTGCAATATGGTCAGTCTCGGAGAGTTTTGATAATGAGGTTCCGTGTACCTCACAGAGCTTTTCAGTGATTGATTGTGGTGAAGAGGATAGAATACAGCCTTGTGAAGATGTAAATATTCAGACATTTGAACATAAGATTGCCTCACTTTTTTGTGTATGCAGACTGTGTTGCACACAGAAAATAGTTGAAGAAGTTAAGAGTATCTTGTCATTCTCAAAATCTAATGCCCTTCATTGTATAGAAGCAATTCGCAGAAAGCACAATATTAACAGAAAGTACTATAGTTCAAGAAATTGCAGATGCTGTATTTCTGGCAAATCCACTTTTAGCAGCAACATCTGAAAAGGGTGCTTTGTCTACTGACTAAAGAAGAAATCCATATTTCAAACAACATTTTAGTGTAATTGAACCTACAAAAAATCTTTATCAACAGGCTCATAAAGAGGTCTTTGTTTATGTTTCAGTCATTCGGGTGCTTGAAACCTTGTTAAATGAAGCACATTTTTTTTTTTTTTAGAAAAAATTGTATTCATATGGGAACATCAACCTGGACAGTACAATTCATTCCAAGATGGAAAGTACTACAGAGAACATGGATTTACTGCAGAAGAATAGGTTGGTCTTAGCTTGGCTTTTTATGTAGAGGAGTTTGAAATTGCATCCCATTAGGAACATCAAGAAAAAAATTATTGCTGTGTATTGGGTTGCTTTAAGTTTTCCTGCAAAGTGTAGATCTTGTTCAACATCAATCCAGTTAACTGTTTTAGGAAAAAGTGTTGATGTTAAGAATTTTGGCTATGAGAGATTTCTGGGTCCTTTGATAAAAGAGCTAAATGCTCTAGAGCAAGATGGTATGTTTTTGGAAGCTTTAGGCCACAAAGTTCACCCAACTGTATTCTGCATGTACTCAGACAATCTTGGAGCCAACAGTCTGGCAAGATACCAGGAAAACTTTAATGGAGATAAGTTCTGCCAATTCTGTTTGATCAGTCGTGATCAGATAGCAACTGTTAAAGCTAGTGACTTCCCTTTGAGGACTGTTAATCAGCATGATTCATTTGTGGAGCAGCTTAAGCAGAGTGACATCTTTCAGGCTGTTAATGGTGTAAAGAGCAAGTGTGCTTTGAGTAAATACTTACAGTTCTTTCATCCAGTAGCTGGATTTCCCCCGGACATTTTGCATGATTTTTCTGAAGGGGTCATGCCTGTGGATTTATCTTTCTGCCTCAGAGATTTGATTTCAAAAGGTTTTGCTACTCTTGAAAGACTAAATCACCCCATAAGAACATTTCCTTACAACTTCTACGATCAGATCAACCACAGAAAATTCTAAGATCCAGTCTTGCCAAGGGATCAACTGGGGGAAATGGGCATGAAAATTGGGTTCTGTTGTGATTACATCCTCTCATGATTGGGGATTATATTCCAGAACATGAGCCATCATGGGAGATATTAATGGAGCTAAAAGAAACTGTTCAAATTGTATTGTCAAACAGGCTCTCTGAGGAAACACTGTTACTTGTCATTTAAATTGGCTGACCACCACTTGCCTCTTAATGCCACTTTTCCAGACTTTGACAAGATGTTTTGGCCCTTTGGTGGAATTGTGCTCAATACGTTTTGAGTCAAAGCACTCTTTCTTTAAGAAGGAGATATTCATAACATGAAAAATGTGCTTCTCACTCTTTCCATGAAACATCAGCAGGTGATTGCCTAAAATTTGGATGGTCAGAGCCTTTTCAAATCAGATTTGTATGCTGAAAAGTTGAAGGTAGTTAGGATATTTTGTTAGATGCAACACTGAGGTCTGTTGTACAAACTAAGTTCCCACATTTGCACACCATGTCTCTGTCCAAAGATGTTTGTCTGCATGGAACTCAATATGCTAAAGACATGGTCCTTTCTGCAGGATATTGCAGTGGACAGCCTGAGTTCTTCAAGACAGAAAGCATTATGCTCTGCTTTGCCAAAGTGTCCTTCATTTCTAAAAGGCTCTCCGCTTGGTATATCAAACATTTGAGGTCTTATGAACTTGTTGCTAACAACTACACTGATATGATTATCCTTGTTCCTGCTTATTTAAATAATTATCACACTTTGATTGCATACAGTTTTGTAGAGAAAGTGTTCATGACACAGCGGACATATCTTTGCAACTGAAAGTGCCTTAAAATGGTATGTGCCAAATAAAAAAATTGGGACAGATTCTGGCATTTTTCTGTTTCTTTTTTCAAGTAATTAAATCTGGTGTCGACCTGATTTGCAGGCATTACTTGAGTTGTCATATCCTCCAGCTAAACCCAGCAAGTCCAGCTTCCCAAAGTGCCTGAATCAGTGGACTCTCTCATCAGTGATCTTCAAGAGAAACTGCAACTACAAGGACAGTTTTCCCTGCAATTTGAGGACCCTGATATTGGAAATGCACTTTACAATCTGTCTGATATATCAGTGAAACTGCCCAGTGAAAGAGTAGTTTTACATATCCAGTGGTGCAAGTCATCATGTGATGAATCTGACAGCATTCTATCTATCTCTTCTCTTGATACTGCTAGTCTCAGCTCCTCTGAAGGATCCTTGAACAGTTCCTTAGCCTCTGTACATAGTTATTTACGCGCTGCCTCAGAATGGTCCTCCCCATTCCCCATACCAACTCTCTCATTTTATGTCAAGCTAAAGTTACGACAAGGAAATGAGACAAAAACAGGCACTGCTTTGACTACAGACATAAAAATGGAAATATAAAATGTTTTTGTACTGACTCGATAATGCACAGTACTGTATATATAGTATTTAATGCTGATATTCTCCGAGGGTGGACTGCCATGCTTTATTCTTTCTCTATAGATGTGTGTTTTTGTTGGTTTTGCTAATAAAGTCTCAGCACTTCTGTCCTAGCCCTAATGTCTGTGACAGAATCCCTTATCTACTCATGTCTGTAAGACTTGTAAGATATTGAAGTGAACAATAGAATTATTGTGCAGTTTGTATCAGAGATGGATCTTGATCTACACATTACTAACTCAGGCAGACTTTATTGTCCCTTTTTTTCTTGGCCTATTTTGCCTACTTTATTATATTTGATGTGCAAATTAATTATAAAGAACAATTAAAGAAACTATTAAAATTGTTGGAATTATTTGAGTTCAGCATCACAAAAAATGCTTTTGATTCTCAAACCACAATTGATGTTGTGAAGAGAATTCTCAGGTTCGTCCTAAGGAGAACACATCATCTATATGTAATTTGTCCATCTTTCTAGATAAGATTTTGGCCCAAATTACCTTTAAATTAGAAGATCCCCATAAGGATATGAGTAATATCAATACTAAGAGACACTGTATGATTTGACTTTTACATACAAATCTGCTATACATTGTTCTATACAATATAAATGTGTATAAGATAAGGATAGTGATAAGGATAGGGCTATACATTATGTATCGCAGTGATATGATTTGAATTATTCTCCATGTCTTAGCGGTAGACCAATCCACTACATCTGCGAGCAAGAAAAACAGCAGGTGCACTGGCAAGGAATGAATGGCATGGAAGCTGTGAGACAGAATGTAAATTAGGAGTCTTGAGACTCCTGGTAAAGCCTCATCTTCTGCTCGACTGATATGCACTGTCCTTTGCTCAGTGAATGATGAGTGGGAACTGTGTGATCATAATGTCATCTCATCTTGACTACCTGCCAGGAGGATAGAAGTAACAGTACATCAAAGACTTGACCATAAGGTGTCCTCAAGGAGCTTACACTTCCCTCTCATGTCTCAGCTTTCTGGTCTTTCTTCACTAAGCGATCAGATCATAAAGGAGCTTTAGCTGCTGTTAGAAATACATTTTGCACATGGGTGTTCATTTTAAAGGGAAGTATCTAATTTGCACCGGCAAATAATAGAAGACATAATTTTACTATTGCCTTACATGTGCATTGTGCATGTGAAAGAAATCTTACCACCACTAATGATCTTGATACTTATGATTTATGTTACGTTTTCATACACTCTAAAAAACACTGGGTTAAAAACAACCCAAATTGGTCTGGGTAAATATAGGAATTAACACATTTTGGGTTAAACTAACCCATCAAGTTGGGTTGTTAATTTTAACCCAGCAAATGGGTTGTTTATCAACCCAAAGGATAGCTTCATTTTTATAAAAAAATGCTGAGTTAATTTTATTTAATGAATGGGTTAATATTTTCAGGGTTATTTTTACCCTTTGAAAATGTCAAATATGCCACATTATAAACAAATATGTCAACATGTCAAATATGTCAACACTCCTTTATTCATACACAAGAAGGTGTTCAGAAATGTATTGCGAGAGCTGCTAAAGTGGTGTGTATGTATAGACATTGAAGTAAATTACTCAAATAAGTCATATATTTAAGATGAAAGTCAGTTTTTGATCAAAGGAGATGTTTAAAACATCCAAAAAAACTGAGTAACCAACTTACAATCCAGTGGGAATTACAAACAAGTAAGCCAAAGCTAACAAAGATAGTGGTGCATTTAGTGTCATGTAAACTGTTATCACACATTTTTTTTTTGCCTTTTTCAGTGTACAGTAATGATTTTATGGATAAATATATTGATACGAACCTTCACTCAATCATGTGTTAATTAACACACCTGCGTGTATAGTTAAGGACAACACATTTTGTGTTGCTTTTACAATTATCCTAAAATGCAATTTTGTATGCTAAAATTCTACTAAAATGCTCACAAAATAAATAAACAATTGCATGAAATTCAGGTGACATTTATTAAAATCATTTAAACATTTGCCATATGCAAGAATTGTAGTTGATGCATCTTCTTACAAATCTCCCTGCCATCTGGGAAGATAAGAGTTCCAGTCACTTCCATTTGAAAAGCTATAAAAGAGCAAAAAGATTGTTAGTTAGTTGTTAGCTACAAAATATGGACAAATGCCTTTGGGCTTCAACTGAGAAATTGCGTTACAGAATCCCAAATTGTATAATTTTGGAAATGTGACCTCCACTCTCCTAATGAACAAAATGGCACAGAATCACCAGGAAAATCTAGCTAACTTGGGGAGATTTATTTTCCTGCCTTTAGCACCTCACCGCCAATTAAAGTCAACCAACATTACAGAGATGGAAAGGTGGAAAGCATTACAACCTAGTGTAATCCCCAACCTCTCTTTTTGTCACATTAACCTTGTGAAGAACTTTTGGCCTGGACATTACTGAGCTAGCTAAGTTCTGTTAGCCACTGACTGTCTGCACCTGTTAATCAGCATTAAAATTTACCGAATACATGGAGAAACACAACCCTAACCCATCCTCCTAATGCTAATTACTCCAGCTTTTCATGTCCAAAACACTTACTAAATGTAGTTAACATTAACCCACTCTCTATATTACATCATGGTGAATAGCTGTAATACTACATTATCATTAACTCTCAAAAAGGGAATGGGAATATCTAACATTACCGTGAGCTGTATGCTAAAGTAATGTTATCAACTCAAGTGAGCATTTAGGTTAGCATCAGTCATCCTTACTTCTGACAGCATACAGCTAGCTAACCCTAACTCAGAGCCTCAGGTAAGCTGCAGACCCAGAGAATTATAGAATAACCTCAGTCCATATTTCACAGCCAACAAACACATGACACTAGTAGTGGAACACCAACACTGAGGATGCAGTACATGATATTCACTTTTGAACCTGTAGCAATAGGTAAAGTTAATTATCACTGAGTTACTGTTTTCCAATGAATATATTTTCAAGAGAGACCTGCCTAAATATCACAAACTCGGACATGCATTTTCAGCAGCATTAATGCTAAATAGTGATGAACACTAACTAAAGTGGTCATTTGGTTTCCGCTCCTCAGGACTCTGCTTTCACGATCAAAAGCTCAAATCAACTTTTTTTTTGAGTCACTTTGAGGCGAGTTAAGATTTGAATGTTGTGTTGGTCACTCGTGATTTTTTTTTCTTTTTTTTAACACATTTTTTGGATAATTTAACACAACATGTGTTGAAATAGTAATAACACAAAAAGTGTGTAGGATATTAACACATCCTTTCTGAGTGTGTTTCTCCAAATAAATCAAACAGTCTGCCCATGTGGAAACTGCTACCTTCACCAGAGGAGAATTCAAACAGTCCGCACTGAGTTGATTTGATCAAGGTGCTGGGCTGAGGCATTGTGGTAGGGGAGGGGTGTGTTGCTTCAACTGTCAGTGAAAATGACCCAGACACTAACCCAGTGGTTGGGTTACACAAAACTACCCCAAAACTACCCAAAACTGAGAAAATAACCAAAAAGGCTCAACCCAGCATTTCGGTAGAAAAAAATAACCCAGCATCGTTTAGAATGTAACTGTTATGATCCGGTCTAGGTCAGGCCACAACATACAATAAAATAAAGGGTTGGCAAGACCAGGATTGCATTTGTTTTTTTTCACGTTTTTTATATTATATATAAAATAATATACTGCCTCAGACTGCCTCTGCCAGAAAGCTTAAAATGGGCCGTGGTTGGATCTTCCAGCAGGACAATGATCCAAACCATACATCAAAATTAACACAAAAATGGTTTACTGACCACAAAATCAAGGTTCTGCCATGGCCATCCCAGTCCACAATAATTGTTGCACAACTATATTTAAAACATTTTTTTTTTTATAAACCTATGTTTTGTTTGTGATTGTTTGATATCCATGACAGCAGAGTATTTTTTGTGAATGTATTAACAAAGATCAAAAGGTTAAAGACTAAAGTAAATTTTTCACACACTTCCTTGTTCATATTTAGCAAGGGTGCCAATATTAGTGGAGGGATCATACTGTTGTGTCTTTCAGGGTGAGAGAGTGTGGGAAAATGACTTGGATGATAGTGTTATGCAATGAGCTTGGGTTTCATATACTCACTACCAGTGGATGTGTTATTATTTTGGAAACATCGAGGTTCAAACTGGAGTAGGAGTCAGAGTCATGCTTCTCAGCAGCTGCATTACGGAATCATTTTAAAACCTGTCACCCCAACATGGGCACTTGAAGTTTAGTGTCTTTTTTTGTGACATGGTTTAGCGCAGCTCGGTAAACCCCTACCCTGACTGTCTTGCAGATGAAACAGTGACACAAAGGAGTGTTACCTTGTCAGTGTGCTCTGAGAGAGAGAGAGAGAGAGAGAGAGAGAGAGAGGGTAAAAGAGATACAGACAACAATGTGGGGGGCAGGAAGTTCAGTTCCCTACCACTGTTGTGGCACTTTGCCTGCTGTTCATTGTCTGTGACAGTGGCTTGGTGCATCTGCATTGCTGCATGATTTATCATCAGAAGGAATGCTGTCAAACCAAACATTGCCTTGTGGAGTGCTAGCCAAAAATTCACTGAACGTAACATTGAGCTTTTAATGGGTGCAGCATTTAGTCTTTTATGTTGTTCTAATCATCATAAATAAAGAAACTGGCTGTCTGGCTCACAATGCTTTCATACAAGCCCTCCAAAAAGGGTTGTTGCTCTTTTTGTTGTGTTCTTTCATCAGGAGCTACACTCAAGGTTTCTGTAAAGTCGACTAATAACAGGATGCATTGGACTTGTAATTGCTTCCCCACAGATTGCTGGCTCACTGAGAAAATAGGTTAATTGTGTAGGATACGACCATTTGGTGACCTTGATGCAGTAAGTGAAAACTCTGTTTTTTCACTGTAGTCTTTTGCAGTATGTGAAATTTGTTGGTAGAGTCTAAGATGTGACAGGGTGAAATTTGAAATACATATTATGCACAGTGGCATATCGACGAGTGCTCTCTATTGCCTGACACCAAATGTTGTGGAAAATGCTTTTGCATAAATTCAGTAACTTGCTGGAGGGCTGGCATGACCACATGTGGCCATGCTGACACACAGTCAGTGAGCTCTTAGTGGGCTGTCAGTCCACCACTTGACACTTTTCTTATTTACTTTTGCTGTGCCATCTAGCCTGTTTTGGTTCTTACCCATGGAAGAGAATTAGTGAGAATAGGTGATGTGGTTAGAAATTATCAGACGGACTGATTTTTGGCAGCAGATTTCAGAATAATCTATTATTTATAATATTATGAAAGATAAATTTTAGTAAATAATAAGCATGATTTTGTAGCATTCTCATATGTCTGAAAATAGTATTATTAACCTTCCTTTAAGATGGCGCTGTGGATGGCTGCCTCGGTTTTTTTTTTGTGATGACTAAACAGGGAGTTTATTCACCACAGTAGAGCTCATGAACATCAGGGCTATAGTCCCTATGGATTTACTTCCTACGTTCATCGACACATCTGTGAATTTACTTGACATTCTGGTTAAAGGTGCCTTCACCTTTGCTCATGCAGTGATACCCTGGAGGCAGGGCAAATGTACTGGTGTTCTCGGGCGCCTCTGCCAACGTGGACATCACGCACCGCTGCCAGGAATATTTCTCTCCAATGTGCATTCACTGTGCAACAAACTAGATGAACTTCAGCTACTCGTGGGGAAAAACAGAGACTTGACTTCATCTTTCATCTTGTGCTTCATGGAAACATGGCTCTGTGGACTGATACCGGACTCTGAGCTGCAGCTGGCAGGATTCCAACTCTTCAGAGTGGATCACGACATGGAACTTTCAGGCAAGACAAAGGTTGGAGGAATTTGTTTTTACACAAATAGTGGCTGGTGCAATGATGTGACAGTGATTCAGCAGTATTGTTCTCCTGATCTTGAGCCATTTTTCATAAACTGCAAACCCTTATACTCCCCACGTGAGTTCGCCTCATTCATAGAAGTTAGTGTTTCCATTCCACTGCAAGCCAATGTGCAGGAGGCACAGTGTATGCTGCCCAAACAGATACTGTGTGTGGAGCACATATACCCGGACTCATTTGTTATTGTCCTTGGCAACTTTAACAAAGGTAACCTCACACATGAACTTTCCAATACAGACAATCTATTAAATGCCCAACCAGAGTCAAGAATATTTTGGATCACTGTTAAACTACAGTAAGCAGTGCCTATCACGCCATCCCACGAGCTGCACTGGAACACTCTAACCATATCATGGTCCATCTGATTCCTGCATACAGGCAGAAATTAAAGCTCTCAAAACCTGTTGTGAAGACATCAAAACAGTGGATCAGGGAGGTTGTGGAGGACCTTAAGTCATGCTTGGACTGTACTGACTTGGATGTATTCAGAACTGCTACTAACAGCTTCTGTGAATATGGCTGTGTACCATCACACACCAGGGTGAATTACAACAATGACAAAGCCTGGTTCACAGCAAGACTCAGGCAGCTAAGGGCGGAGAAGGAAATTGCATTTAAGAGTGGGGACAGAAACAGGTTTTCAGAGTCAAAGTACAAGTTTAGTAAGGTGGTGAGAGAAGCTAAACAGCTGTACTCTGAGAAACTACAACAGCAGTTCTCAGCCAATGCCTTTGCTTCTGTCTGAAAAGGGCTCAGACAGATCACAAAATTCAAAACTAAAGCCCCCCAATCTGCTAACGACTTGCATCTGGCCAATGGTCTGAATGAGTTTTACTGTCACTTTGAAAGACAGTGGGACAGTCCTGACACCATCCCCCGTGGCTCCAGCCCACCAGCTTCATCACCTCCAGCACAGTAGGGGCTGGGGCCTCTCTATAGCTGCACATGTCAATGGCCCCTCCGCCCCCACAACAAGAGTCTTCAAGAGACAGAACCCTCATAAAGCAGCTGGACCAGACTCTGTCTCTCCATCCACCTTGAAGTACTGTGCTGATCAGCTGTCTCAAGTGTTTACAGACATCTTTAACACCTCACTGTAGATATGCCATGTGCCAGCCTGCTTCTAGACCTCCACTATCATCCCAGTCCCCAAAAAAACCCAGGATCACAGGACTTAATGACTACACATCTGACGCTCTGACATCTGTGTTAATGAAGTCCTTTGAGCACCTTGTGCTGTCCCACTTCAGATCCATCACAAACCCTCTCCTGGATCCTTTGCAGTTTGCCTACAGAGACAACAGATCTGTAGATGACACAGTTAGCATGGCCCTCCACTTCATCCTCCAGCACCTGGACTCCTCAGGAACTTACACCAGGATCCTGTTTGTGGATTTCAGCTCTGCTTTCAACGGAATCATCCAGGTTCAGCGACAGGACAAACTCCCCCTGCTGAGTGTGCCTGATTCCACCTGCAGGTGGATCATAGACTTCCTGTCTAACAGGAGGCAGCATGTGAGACTGGGAAAACATGTCTCTGACTCCTGGACCATCAGTACTGGTTCCACCCAAGGCTGTGTTCTTTCTCCTCTACTCTTCTCCCTCTACACCAACAGCTGCACCTCCAGACACCAGTTTGTCAAACTACTGAAGTTTGAGGTCGACACCATTCTCATTGGGCTCATTTCTGAGGGGGATGAGTCTGCCTACAGGTGGGAGATCATCTGGTGACCTGGTGCAGTCAGAACAACCTGGAGTTCAATGCTCTGAAAACAGTGGAGATGGTGGTAGACTTCAGGAACAATCCAGCCCCATCTGCCCCAATCATCTTATGTGACTCTCCAGTCAATACTGTGGACTCCTTCCACTTTGTGGGAATTATCATCACCCAGGACCTCAAGTGGGAGCTGAACATCAGCTCTCTGATTAGAAAAGTGCACCAGAAGATGTACTTCCTGTGGCAGCTGAAGTTGTTCAACTTACCAAAGACAATGATGGTGCACTTCTACACTTCCTTCATTGAGTCCATACTTACCTCTTCCATCACCATCTGGTACACTGCTGCCACTGCCAAAGACAAGGACAGACTGCAGCATGTCATTCGTTCTGCTCAGAAGGTGATTGGCTGCAATCTGCCACCCCGTCATGACCTGTGCACTTCCAGGACCCTGAAGTGGGCAGTTAAGATTGTGGCTGACCCCTCTCACTTTATCTCTGACTGTTAAGTGCTGACACTGGAGTCTCCTTATAAAAATTGTAAATAAACATCTCCTCACACACTCAAAGAAAAAACTTTACCATATCAATGATTACACTGTTTATTTGGTTCATCTGCTATACAATACCCTATGTAAGTTATTACAACACAAATGGTAACATATTAGGGCAAGCTGTGAGACCACCTTAATGGTGCAACAGAAAAGCGTTCGCTTTGTCCTCCAGAAATCATGAGTTTGAATCTCGGCCAGATGTGGCCATCTGGTGTCAGGAGTCTTGCAAGAGAGCATAATGGGCCATGCTTTCTGGGTGGGAGGGATGATATACTCTCTCTCCCCGGTCAGTCCCAGTGACACTAGCCAATTGTGGGCATCTGTGAGGTCATGTATGGGATGTGGTTAAGATTTGGACTTCTGATCGGAAGGCTGTGAGTTCAAATCCCAGAATTGCCGAGCTGCCACTGCTGCGCCCTTGGGTAAGGCCCTTAACCCTCTACTGCTCAATTGTATGTCCCTCTGGAGGAGGGTGTCTGCCCAATACCATAACTCTAAATGTATGTGGAAGAGGGTAGATAACGCTTTTCTCAGAGAGTGTTACACTGCCCTGCACATCTGTAAAAAAACCCAAAAATGTCAGCCTTTACTTATCCTGGCTGGTAGCTGTTGTATGAAAGGGGAGAACTGGCTGGTGAGTGAGATCAAATTAAGGAGAGAATGGGAGGAAAAAAAACCCAAACAAACAAACAAACAAAAAATTGCAGCTGGTGGTATAATGACCAATATCAGGACACACTATCAGGCACCAAGATAAACCCTTTAAGGCTGATACCATGCTTGGGATAAGCATAAGATTGATCAGTCAGGGCTGGTTAGATATACACAGTTACATGCATGGTTGCTCCCTGTGGTGATGCTAATGAAATATCCTGATAAACTTCTGCTGTGATTCCTCTTACCCCTCAGACTGAATGCTCTACCGAAAGCTCCTGGTTCTGTTCCACCTGCTTTTTCCTCTAATGTTGTTTACACTTAGGATTCAACTTCCTGCTGCAGAGGGTCATCTCAGCTGGATACCTTGGAGAATTGCACTTCTCAAAAACTGCTTATGCTTATGATTCACCTTCATGATGCAGCGATTTGCTTTTCCTGGATACCCCAGAGATTTGCACCACCTAGGAACTGATCTCAAAACTCCTATTCACAGTATGCTCATCTCTGTGTACACCCTGTATATTTTGAATGCATGTAATATGTTTAGCCTCTTACACTGTATAAATATGCACTGTAAATAATATAATTCTACTATCTACTGTCAGCCAGAGGAGCATGGGTTTCCTTTTAAGTCTCAAGATTTCTTTCTTGTAATCTCTGGGAGATTTTCCTTGCAAGTGTCACCGCTATATATGGATTTATGTAACCGTTTATATGGTGACAATGTATACGTAAAAAGCCATATACAATTTCAACCGAAAAAAACCAACAACAATATGTCAACATAAAAGCAAACATAAATACCACTACATACAATGAACAGCATGGAAAAGAAACTGATGAACTAAATTAAACCCATCACCTCCTCAAATGATTTCAAATCCTATCTCTATTATAGTTGTAGTCAATTACTCTTCTCAGTACTTGGTGTTCTATACATTTCTCATCTGACAAAGCTTCTCTAAGGATACAGAAAGGTGATGCAGCCCTTAGTCTGTGTAATGATAACAAAATAAAGTGCTATTTTTCTGTAATAGAGAGGTGATGCAAGAGGTCATGAAAAGAATTGTTTTGACAGTGCCCATAACAGTGAGTTCTCTCTACATCAATAACACTCTCATTTGCACAGATCAGATAAAATCTCATAAACCCATGTGTTATTCACAATAGAACATAGAAAACATATAAAATGTTTAAACAGGGTAAATGTACCATTTTAAGAAAAAAATAAGGTAATTTGGAATTTGATGGCTTCAACACATCTCAAAAAAGCTGGGACGGGCCAACAAAAGGCTGGAAAAGTAAGTGTTACTAAAAAGAAACAGCTGGAGAAACATTTTGCAACTAATTAGGTTAATTGGCAACAGGCCTGTAACATGACTGGGGATAAAAAGAGTATCTTAAAGAGTCAGAATTTCCTCAGTTTAAACATTTGATATCTTTTCTATGTTCTATTGTGAATAACATATGGGTTTATGAGATTTGCAAATCATTGCATTCTGTTTTGTACTTATGTTTTACATGGTGTCCCAACGTTTTTGGAATTGGGGTACATAAACTTGAAATAGATTAAAAAGTCTGATAACAAGCTAATTTTATTTAGTCTAAAATGTTTTCAAAAGTTGGAAATCACTTATCATTCCAACTGACCTGTTTAGTAGCCTAACTATTCTGAGTCTTATATACAGCACAGGTTTATTGTTTGACTTTAGCTTTCAGGCATTTTAACATATT
This sequence comes from Stegophilus panzeri, assembly GCA_024331685.1. Classification (NCBI taxonomy): domain Eukaryota; kingdom Metazoa; phylum Chordata; class Actinopteri; order Siluriformes; family Trichomycteridae; genus Stegophilus; species Stegophilus panzeri. The sequence goes on from JANDJT010000228.1 coordinate 23,903,093, forward strand.
GATGGTGAGAACAAATAACTGTATACACCAAGATTCTAACTTAACTACATAAGATGTCTTCTTGTTCTCAAAGCTTTAGAGTATTGGAGCTCAGGGAGTTTCATGATTGCACAAGCTAGACTGGTAAACACATTATATTCCTGCCTATAACTCTCAGGTTTTTCTTTTAGTTCACTGTTTATCATGTACACATTGGATACACACTGGTCACAGATGCAGCTTAAATGCACGGACATACTGTATTTCATCCTGATTAGAGATTCTCTTTTACAGGTGTTCCAATCAGGTCACTGTGTGAAATAAGGAATAGCAGAAATTATCTTTGTACTCCAGTTTTTAAAAGCTTCAATAATATGAAAATAAGAATGAGTTTTGTGCTTTATAGATTTGGCACTCAAACCTTAATTCATTACACACAAGAAAGGACTGCTAATGTGCAGGAAAATTAAAGTTTACTGATCTAAAAACAATAATGATGTGTTGAAAATGGAAGAATGCAATCTGCATACCAAAGCACAAGAAGAAATTTCAGCAGAGTGAAAGAACAGATACAAATTAAATAAATCAGCTTCTACCTCTGACAGATTTTTGGTTAATTACCAGGTGTAGTATTTGTGTGAGAGCATAAAAATCTTTAGTGGACTCTAGCTTTTTTTGTTGTTGTTTGTTTAGTTGTTTAACTTTAATGACAAGAAAGAAAATGTACATATTGTTCACTGCAACATGATGGTCACATGACAACATATTGCATCATCCTCCAAACATTTACCCATGTCCCTGGTGCTCTTATGTAGAAGAGCAGCAGAGAAGGAAGAGCTGATTGGGTGTTTCTCTGTTATTTTGGCTCTCTGATCAAATATCCTTTCCAAGACTAAGCTGGCTATTCTCATTCGTTATGAATAATGATGCTGGGCAGCACAGTTGGATCTAATCCTGATTTCTAATACAAGTGCTAACTTCTGTACTGTCAAACATCAACTGCAATTAACAACTGCAAACTCTGGGTTGGGTTCTCATTTTGCTTTATAGTGCTACATAAACAGAGGAAGCATTTTTCATTCAATTCGTTCAGCTAGTATTCTGAGTTCAGCAGGGAATAAAGTTACATATCTACCTGGAGAACAGTGGTAACAGGGAGATGTAGGTGGTAGACTGTCTCTCTGGTGAAAAGTTAGCATGCCTGATGCCTTAAAGCCACATGATGCGAAAAACCCTACCTTGTTAACAGTCATTTCATCCCACCTTGTTAGAAAGCCACTGCATTGCTTCCACTTGCTCTAAACTTATAGTTTGAACCTGACCAGTGGAGACTAAAATGGATTTTTTTTTTTGCTTCATTGAGCATGTTCAAAGAAGCAGTCTCATCAATTTCATCTGAAATAAGACATCCCTTAAGGGCTGAATATTCCAGTTAGCTAAAATCATGAGTCAAATCCCAGTAGAGGTACATTTTAAGCATCTAAAATGTGCATGTTAGATAGAGTATTAAATGGTAGGATTATAGCATGTGTATGTCTGGACCTCACTTTATAATAAACGTCCTTAATAGGGTATTAGTACAATCTAATATTTCTGCATGTACAAAAAGTACGTATTTGGTTATCTCAGGTACTCTAAAATGTACAAAAATAAATAATTTAAAAAACTACTCAAAGCAAAGTCAGGATGTGTTGGCCTTTAAAATCACTACCCTACAATTTGATATTGCACATCCCAGTGTAATCTAATGACTATGACAACATGTTAACCCATCTCAGACAACAGTTTCATTTTTAGAAAGTTTCCTTGATAACAATGGCTGCGTTTTGCTCTAAAATAAATAATAGGTTTTAGCACAGAAATACCAAATGCCCAAAAATGTTGTTAACTAAAATTAACTGTAATAGCATAAGGGCATTAAGACTTTGATTTGCTTTATTGCTATTTTAAAATTATCAGGTTTTTTTCATCTATAATTTGGGTAAGAGGTTTATACCTTGTCTGTCATTAAGACAATATCACTGAAAATAAAAAACCTGGGACAGGCCAAAATTTTACTTTCAGTGGGACACAAATGGCAATCAACCTTGCAAGTTGCAACCTTGCAAAGATGCAAGTTCTCCTGCCTTGATTTTATATTTGCAAGCTTATTTTCTTAGTCTGCAAGCTTATTTTGATTACAGTCCTTTGTGCATTCATTCCTCCATCCATTTATCCATCTTCAGTAACCACTTTATTTTAGTCACGGTCACAATGGTCCTAAGCCTGTCCTAGGAGCCCAAGGCCAGAATTCACCCTGGATAAGGACACCATTGCAAGCACCACACACACTCACTCACACATCCATCTAGGGGCAATTTAGAGTACAACCAGATATATATTAAAAAAAAAAATTAAAAAAAAAAAAAAAAAAAAGGTTAAATATAAAAACTTTAAGATTGCTCTTCTGGGTTAACCCTAAAAGTTGTGATGTAGAACTCTACAACTGAGTGTGTACCTGTTAGAAATGGTTCCAAGTATAAGCATAAGAAGTGAAGAACTTTTGACTATCCAGAAAACCTATGAAGAAGTCTTTCAAAGACCGTAGCCAATCCATTCACTGAAGCACATGAAAAAACAACAACAAAAAAAAAAACACCTGCACAGACAACAAGCAGAGTTCATAATCAAATCCCAAACCCCGCACCACTGTGTTGCATCAAACTAGTAACTGAAATTTGAAAGTCCGAAAGAAGGTTACATTTAATAGTCATTTTTGAAAAATGTACAGCGCTTTTTTTTTTTTTTTTTCAAAATGAGGGGAAGGCTTATAAGTAACCATAGTTATCTTACATATCATTAAGTACTGACAATACACAAGTGTACATCACTGTCTAGTTATCAAACGGCCATCAATTACATCTTGTTCTCTCTCACTGCTCCTTGTATCTCTGCCTATATATTTAATTTGCTGCACTGTTGAATTTGATATACTGTGCTGTTAGCGGGTATTGGTGTTTTCATTCATTCATTTATCTTCAGCAGCCACTTTATCCTGGTCAGGGTTGTGGTGGATCCAGAGCCTATCCCTGGGACACCGGATGTGAAGCAGGAATACATCAAGAGCAATTTAGTTAAGCAAGGGGCAATTCAGAGTGGCCAATCCACCATGTTTTTGGGAAGTGGTAGGAAACCCACCAAACCGGGGACATGCAAAACTCCAAACAGACAATAGGCTGAGTTTAGGATCGAATCAGAGATCCTGCTACCCACAGTGCCATCATGCACTCCTTATTGAAGGTATGTTGGAGGGTTCAAGATTGTCTGTTTACACCCCTTCCAAATGTATAATGCATGAGCATCCACTCAGCAATCACTGCAATGTTCAGTACAAATTGTTGTATTTGCTATGCCAAATGTTTGTGTAATGGTAATGACAGATTTTTCCTCTTTTCTCAGCTTCAAAATGGCTTGCTTTTCTCCCATAGACAGCTCTCTGGTCTTCATGTTGGTTCATCCTTTTTAATAACAAATGCAGTCTTCTTAGGCAAAATCCAGAGCTCAAACCAAGAGAAGACATTCAGAGCTATTAATTGTTTAAACAATAATTTTTTAAATCGTTTATTTATTTATTTATTTTAGCTCACTGGTGCTGTATACTTGTAAAATCTACTATGTTTTAGCTACATCTTTTCATTTGTGTAATTGCATCACTGCCCTCACGATCAGCTCATTAAAACTGTACACCTTCAAAAGTATCACAATTTAAAATCAAAGCTTCAGCAAGGGAAGTATGAAAAGGCAGTTAGCAAAAGGCTGACAATGTCTTTTGCCAGTAATTTTTCAAATGAGGCTGTATTTAATATTCATGGATTCAGGATTTTTTTTTTTGTTGAAAATGTTGTGTACTTCAGCCTCTAATGTCTTTGCTTTTGGGATAAATTATGATACCAACCTTAAATGTTACATAAGGGTGGTATTTACATGGCTACACAACACCTACAGTACATACGCTTTGATAAAGACAAATGACAAAGCTACATATACATTTTAAGGCAAGGTAGAAATGATAATTGGTTATGTGACTCATTTTTGGATAAATTGCATCTATAACATGTCTTCTTTTAAACTGTAGTAATAAAAATATTTAAACTCAAAAGAGAAGTGTTTACTTCACAGCCACCTCATTATCTTAAACTTAGATACATGTCAAGTTGTCACGATTCAAAGGTGGAGACGGATGCAAACTCAGAATTTCAAACATTTAATAGAATACCCAACAAACTACAAAAGACATTAAGACAACAAGGCAACATACTGTGGCTAAGGCTAAACACAAACTAGGAAACAAAACATAGTTACAGGTACAAAGGTAAAGTTAGACAAACGTAAGATAAGGAAGCAGTGCAAACAGTGGCTATATATAGGAGTGCTCGTTAAACAGAAACGTGATACAGGTGCAGGTGGTCATGTGACATCAATGTAGTACAGTGCAGTGGCTGCTGGGAAATGAAGTCCAGAGTTCCTTCTTTGATACATGACACAAGGCATGTGTATGATTATGATATACTTGTCAATTTATTTTTAATTTATTTTTTTAAATCTCAAATCAGTTTTATATTCACAAACAAAAATGTCAGTTTCTACATTTACTTTTACTTTTATGGCATTTGGCACATTCCCTTATCCAGAGCGACTTCCAGCTGTGCTATGAATTATCTTTCAGTAAATACATCCTGATACTGGTTCACTAGGCCACAGACTAAGAATACCACCATCTTAAAAATCAGTTTCTAGATGACCTGCATTCATTACATTTTCCGTTCTATCTATAGAAGCATATGAGAGGAATTTCTTAAAATGATGTTTATTGTTGGAATTTTGTTTTATACTGAATGGCATAAAAGAAAAGTGTCTTAGGACTAGAGCACTGTAGTTAATTTTTGTGGTGAGAGCAATTGTATTAAGAGCATCAAAAAAATGCATGCGTGTGCCAACCTGCAGGACTAAAAATCTTCTAATATTGTATGTGATTGACTCATAGTTTGCAGGTATTCCTGCATATTGACATGCCTTGCATCCAAAAAGCATTTTTCTTTGCTACTTGAGTGATGGTACCACAGGAAAAAAACAAAAAAATCAATGAAGCAAGTGACTACCATTTTGAAAAACAGTATGCACAAAAGTGACACTTGAGCCACAGTTCCAAAGGAATTCTCTTTAATGCGAATGCAAACTTACAATTATAATCCTCACCTCCAAACTACCCCAGAATTGGCCTTGAGTGCTCAAGTATTTGGGCCAAGTGTGAAAATGCCCTTACTTTTGAAACATCAACATCAACTATTACATAGCAAAGGTTACATACTGTAACCACAAAGTTAGATATTTTTAGCTTTAAAGTAAGGCGAGTTTCATTTTGTGACTTGTATTTTTTTCTGGAAGTTTGATTTCACTTCTTATAAGATCATGTCATGTAGCCTTATAAACACTGCACTTACATAAAAGATTATTAAATGCAATAGCAGGAACATAACTATTACTATGGGAATAAAAACCCTGATCTCCAGACCTTTTACAATCAGCTTCTTCTGGCTCTGGATGTATATAACCTCTGGTAATATCAACGCTGTATAAAACTAGTTGAGATTTTTTTTTCTGCTGAACTCTGCCCTACTGTCTAAATGTGCATAATTCAGAATATTCATTTCAGATAAAGTTTTATTTAATCGAATAATTAATTGATCTTTTTCAAAACCATTATGAGGAACCTTTAATCCTCCAAATCCATGGTCTAATACAACATAACATACAGTGGTGCTTGAAAGTTTGTGAACTTATATATATATATATATATCTGCATAAATATGACCTAAAACATCATCAGATTTGCACACAAGAAGTATTTCTTGAGATAAATGATCCAATATTACATATCTGTGAGTTGTAAAAGTATGTGTATGAAGCCGTTGATATGATGTGACCCCACTGTGCAGCAATAACTGCAACTAAATGTTTCCTGTAAGTGTTAATCAATCCTGTGCATTGGCTTGGAGGAATTTTAGCCCGTTCCTCAGTACAGAACAACTTCAGCTCTGGGATGTTGATGATTTCCTCACATGAACTGCTTGCTTTGGGTCGTTCCACACCATTTCTATTGGATTAAGGTCAGGATGTTAACTTGGCCATTCCAAACCATTAACTTTATTCTTTATTCTTCTTTAACTATTCTTTGGTAGAACAACATGAAATAAAACAGAGTGCTCACTCAGAGTGTCCCACTCACATACTTCTGCCACTCACACATATGCAATATTGGATCATTTTACTCAATAAATAAATGATCAGGCATAATATTTTTGTCTCATTTGTTTACTTCTCTTTGTCTACTTTTAGGACTTGTGTGAAAATCTGATGTTGTTTTAGGTCATATTTATGCATATTTATATATATAAAATTCTAAAGGGTTCACAAGCTTTCAGGTATCAGTGTAAGGCCTTCCATAAGACCTGCATTTTGATCACTTCTTCAGCTCCACAACATTGGGAATTTGTCAGTAAGATCACTCACTACACCATATAGTGACTGTTGGGAGCTTATTTGAAGGCATTAGTTATTTGAATTCAAAGGTATGGAAGGAGCTTCGCACTGCCAGAGCTTCAATCAGAGCTGAGCTGAAAGCCTGGACGTGTGTTGCATCCTCATAGCTTTCAGAGGGCTCATTTACACCCATGATACAACATGTACTATAAATTCACTTTGATTTAATGGAGTAATCCACAACATACAATCAAAATACAGTACAAATATTCAAATAACAAACACTAACTACAGATGTGCACTCTGAATACACTGCTAGGTGTGTTACACTATAAATACTGATGCTAATGGAAGTAAATACCAAACAGGTGAGACTGATGAGGTGATGTGTTTGTTTGTATAGTACGTTTTATAGGATAATCTCTGAGGTAGTCATTCTTGTTAACTTCTTGATGAGCAGGCATAATCTGCACACAGTTTATTCCACCAGGTACACTTTATTTTAATGCTTTAAATGTATTAAAACTATCTAAATAACTTCTTACATTTGTTTGAATGCAAGTTAAGTTTAAATTTGCTATCTGTTTATTGATTCATTTTCCCATCTGTTTGGTGGTAGTCTGAGTAACACACCTCTCTGAAGAACTTGTAAAAGGCACTGTGACTTTTGAGATACAAACATATGAAGCAAATTTTAGACTAGAATTTGGACTGACTTTAAAAAGTAGCCGTGGTAATTAGTTAGTTTTGTGTAAGTACACACCAAAGATTTATTAGCTTTATTGGCTTTAATTTGTAGAAAATTCCAGCTTGGTCTGAGTAGCTACCAGCTGTCAAAGCACTAGCAGAGCTGATCAATCTGGTAGATCATTTTTGCCAGTTGGTAAAAATTTCCAGCATCCTTATTACTGGGTTAAACTGATACTTGGCTAAAATGCATACCATTTTTAATTGCCATACTATTGTGTGTTCTTTAATTTAACTTTAGTAATTTGCGTTAGTAGCAGTAATTCAGAAACTTGACCAGTTCAGACTGCATTTTGGCTGTTTAGCTGTTAGCTAGTCTGCTGGATTTTTCCCCCCTAACCCTGCATGTTGTGCTGTTGGATGCCCTCATTCCTCTTTAAGAAAGCTTCAGGTTGCTCAGAACACAGAAGTAAATTATTCAAGCTACACCAACACAAAGTACAAATTCCTACTGATGACATTTAAAGCTGGTAATAGTTTAGCTCTGACATACTTTGTTGATTTCCTGAAAGAATATAGCCCATCATGAGAACTAATCCTGAGAAATTGTCACAACTCTGATGATGATAGATATTTCCACTACATTGCCAAAGTGTTTAAGGGAACATGAGGAATGCTAATTTGAAAACTGTTTTTAAATTCAGATTTAAAACATACTTGACATATTCTCAGTCTTTGGAATTATTTTGTTAATACAATCTCATATAGCTACTTAATCAAAAACAACTTATTTAATTGTTATATTAGCTTTTTTTGACATTATGTGTTTGTAAATCACACAGATATTTTGAACTCATGGTTAAAGGACATTGTTGAAAATGCCCAAGCTGGCAACAGTACTGGTGCCTTTAGGGTGATTCTCTGACAGGATAACTGTTTATCATAGTCAAGTCAAAACTAATTACACATCTTAATTCTTCATGTGTGGTGTTTGAGGTGATCAGTTGCTCATTCACAGTTGGTGAGAATACACAGCACTCTGCCACTGCACACAGATGTGACTGGGTGAACAGATGGTCACAACATGATTTAATTGAATAAATAAATGTATAGCCAGAATGACGTATCTTACCAGCTTTTGGTCAAGGTTCAGATATATATACACAACATGTGTATATACAAATATTTATGTATTTATTTTATTATAATAAGAATATCGGGCTCGTACAAAATGTTTGTACAAACATCTATTTTAATAATGAACAGATGGTCAAATTGTCAGAAGGTCTGATATGCTGTAAAATCAATGTGTACTGTTGGATTGCAAAGTAGTATGTGCTTTAAATAAGATTATGATGACAGTGAAATGCTGTGCTGTAACATATTATATTTAGTTCCTGATTTTAATGCTTCAGCACTTTTAAAAGACAAAATTACAGTGCACAGAGGGGCATGTAGCTAGAGAAATTTGTATTAAACTGCAAATACATATGACCTTGCATTTGTCTTTTCCAAGTCATACAGATGGTTATATAATTAATAGCTTGTTTCGGTGATTCAATTTTGAATGTAGTAAGACTCACTCTTCAGTACTGATCTCATTGGGAGGTATAACAATATAAATTGGGATCACAAGCATGTTTATGTGTTTAAAAGGATGGTTAAGCCACAATAAAAGTATACTACTAAAATATAGGCATAGATCTTTGGATGTTAAGGCCATTAATTCAGATAGACAGGGTAATGTTTCAGCTCAGTGTGCAGCTATTGAGCTAATGATGAAGAAGGATATTAACTCCTCTGCCCCTACAGATGACTTAATAAACTGTAGCCTCTGCTATCTGAAATAGCCACACACAGAATATTTCTCACTCCGTTTCAAGGGGCATTGTAAAGAAATTCCCCCAAAGCCATCTTTCCCATGGAAAAGCAAGTGTTTCCATGTCTCATTCCTTTAGCAGAGCCCATTACTAAATTCTTTACAACACACCGTCATGCTGACAGTCCTCAGGGATTGGATGAAATGAATCAGCCTGAAACAGTGTGCACACTTGAGTCAGCAGAAATGGCAGAATTCCTACATTAAATATGTGATCTATGAGACTAGACTTGTTCCCTGGGATAGGCTCCAGGTTTCCCCGTGACCCTGAAAAGGATAAAGCGGTAGAGGATGGCTGGATGGATGGAGACTAGACTTTCTTTAGGAGCTCTTTTTGTTTAAGAATGCATTCAGAGTCACTTTCTAAAACTCGTACTACTGGGATTTATATTCTCAACATGGCCCAGACACCAAGTTTAAAAAAAAAAAAAAAAAAAAAAAAAAGTATTCTTTCTTTGTTTTTTTCCCTCTAATTTGTTAATATAGATAATGCAGTGTGCACCTCAAGGTAATGGATCAATGGGATAAATGGATTTTGGGACACTTAAAGATAGATAATAGACTCTAGGATTACCATGTGTAGACAAGATTGAGAGATGAAAAATGACAGCAGGAATACTACTAAATTGTATAGATTTGGATAGACTGTAAAAGGTTATGGTACGGAAACTCAGATGAAAAGTGGTCAGGGGAAATACATGTAGGTGGAGCACCTGCAGTGTGTGTTATATGAAATATTTTATTTGGCTTCATCTATTCTACAAGAGTGAAGCTGTATCCAAAAATACTTTGCCTCATATAGTACTAAATTATATTTGTGAACACCTCTACTGATTTCTTATTCAGCAATTTCTTCATTTAAAATTTACTCATTCATTCATCTTCAGTTAATGTTTTATCCTTGTCAAGGATGTGATGGATCCAAAGCTGCTTCTTCTTCTTGCTGCATTTTATTTATGTCCTGTCATCAATGTGTATGTCACACTGTCATGTAATAGCAGAAAAGGACTAGAAACTACGTTTCCTATTAGCCACTGCACCATATCTCATTGTCTCTCACACATGTCTCATTCACCTGTTTCACGTTTAGCTCATTAGCACTGGTGTGTATATATAATCATGTTTAGCACTGCACTGGTGTTTTGTGTTGTTTGTTCTGTTCTCATTTATCGTGGTGTGCTTATCCTTGTTTCATGCAAGTTTTGTTTGATACTTCATTAAATGTTTCGCTGAGATTCTGCATTTGCATCTGCCTTTAAATCAATATCGTGACACATGCATGTATCTTGCACCTTGGGCCCAGGAGAAATGATATTTATTTGGCTGTGATGAAAAAGATCTGCTTGAATTGACTTGATTAATTTTCAGGGTGTAAACATATGGCATGATTGTACATCCAGTATTGTCAGGTTTACGTTTTGTGTGTATTTTTTTTTAAAGCAGGGTAAAGCAGCTGAAAATAGTTATATCATGCCCAAGTATGTGCACACCTGGCCATTACACCCACATGTACTAGTGGAACATCCCATTGCAAAACCATGGGCAATAATATAAATGTGGTCTCCCTCCTTGAAGCTATAACAGCCTCCACTCTTCTAGGAAGGTTTTCCACTAGATTGGGCAAATCCCTACAGCCACATACCACATTCAGCTACAAGAGAAGTCATGAAGTTGGGCAGTAATGTCAGGACAAAATGCCTGGCATGCAATCTGCATTTTAGTTCATCCCAAAGGTGTTCAGTGGGGTTGAGGTCTGTGTTCTGTGCAGGCCACTTAAGTTGTTCCATACCAACCTTTCGAAACCATCGAGCATCAAACATTAGCTATTGTTTCTCTTCATATAGTAGTGTTTATAAGAGATAACTTCAAAATAATAGCTAAGAGACAGATTTATTTTAGGTTTTTGTTACGTGTCAGTGTGGTTGCATGTGTGTGCTCTCTCTGCTCTTTCTTCCCCACTGTTTATTTGCTCTTCTGTCTCTGGCTGTCTTCTTATAGGTGGAGCCCTGTGGCATTCTCCATTAACTGGTTGACAAGACCAATGAGAAGGCAGGAACCTGGCCAAAAGAGACAGAGCTGTCCATTTAAAAGGAGCACATTGAAGCCCTTGTGTTAGCTTCTTGGCTCACTGTTAGCCTGTTGTTTTTGTTTGTTTGTTTGTTTGTTTGTTGCTTTGTTCTCCCTTCCACCCTTAAACTAGCTCCCTGGGTTTGAAAACAGGTAAGATTGTGCATGCACCTACATTCCATCATGCAGGTCTAAACACCCTAAGCTAGTGGGCAGATGCCACCCCTGTATTTCTTGTTAGCTTAGTCTACTGTAATTAGCTAGTTTTTGTTTGATGTTTTGGCAGTCAGATTAGCTACATTAAATACAGCATACTGTAGTTTTTTTTTGTTTTGTTGCTATGTTCATTTCTTTGGCACCATCAATGTTCTTTCTCTTGGATAAGACTAGTTCCCCTGTTCTTGTTTATGGTTGTCCTGTGTCTAGCAAAGCACCCCATAACATGATGCTGCCACCCCAATGACAATGCACTAACATAACACATTCTTTGCCTTTCACAACCCAAAAGACTAGTTTAGGCCTCACCCTATAGTCGCTGGCTACCAGGTTTGTCTGTATTTATAAGTAAAATATCAATGAAGTCAAGGACATGACTAGCTGACTTGCTCTTCAGACTAGTAAACTGTCTGGAATCAAATGTGAGATTCTTAAGAGCCCACTGGAGTTTACTTTTTATTTATTTATTTTTAAATAACCAATTATAATTATATAATAAAGCAATTATATAATAAGTATAATTATTTAACAAAGCAATTATAACCAACTAGGAGGTCAAAATCTAAATAAAGAAAACCACTGCTTTCAATATTTTTCCTTAAAGGATACATTTCAAATCTGACTTTGACTGCCCATCTGGTGAGGTTTCAGATGAAAAACAGGGCAGCTGAGTAGTGTCTACTGCTGGCAAAAAATCTCAGCATTTGTTTATAATATTTCCAGTTTACCTACTGTCCATACATTTCCTGCCAGGTACATTTATAACCCTGTTGACTATTTATTTTCCGCAATAGCCATGAACTCCTGGTGTCATGCATGAGGTTGGCAGATTACTACTATCTGAGTAGCATTTTCAAAGTAGAAGAGTAGCAATGGTCTGGTGTATTTTGTATCTTTCTGTCAGCACTTTATCAGACACTTAATTCAGAGTAAAACCTAGGGTTAGTTAGTTGGTTGAATTCTCAATGATTGGTTGGAAGGAAAATTAACATTACATTAGTTCCTGCCAAATAAAAGGTATCAGCCATGTAAGTAGTGTCTTTACATCAAGAATACAATGTGATCCAGCTGCCAAATTTACATTATGTATCTCTAATCAGTCTGGTCAGTTTCTTGTCCCCTTTATGTTTGCTTAGCTTAGCAGTGCACATGATATGATTCAACATGAGCTGTAGCAATACCCTCAGGGATGCCTCCAGGTAGTTTCCTTCCCCATGTCACCTCAGCCTTGCTCATAGGGGTCTAAATTTACATTCAGATTTAGCTAAAGGTGCTTTGGAACATTGTCTATTGTTAAAAATGCTATGCAAGTCAAACTGATTTGAATTGAATTGATATGTATCAGTGCATGTTGAAAAATTGAGTACAAATGTTAAAATAACTATTGCTAAATAAACTAAAAACAAATGCATCACATTCTAGAGCTCTCAGTTGCTCCAGCTACCATTACCAGTGCCACCTACTGGTCAGATAGACTTAATGACTACATAAAAAAAAAAAAAAAAAAAAAAAATGTTGCATTGCTCAATCTAATTGAGTGATAATTGTATTTCCTATTTGTCCATTTGTAATACTGTTGCAAAAAAAATGAAGTGTAATTGGATGACTTATTGACAGTCTGGAGTGCATTAGACCAAATTGGATTCCGTGTATTACATTTATTAATTAAAGTGTTAAATCTCCGGTATTAGCTGCAATCACCACAAACCAAAAGCAGTCTATGCGCTAATGTTCAATGAGCTAGTTCATTAGAAATGCGGAAAGGGTTGTACTGGCCCACTTTCACTGCTGTTTCACCTCTGCCACAGGAGCTGTGGGAATATTGCTGCCACTACAGAGCAAACCTGATGTTTACTCATTATAAATATTGTAAAATGATATTACACTGATCCGTTATGATAGTTCTGATTTGAGTACTGAATACTGGCATTTCCTTTAAGCATGAATTAGCCCATAAACTTGAATATTGCCTTTATCTCCTAGATTGCCAGTGCAGACTGATGACCCTGAAAAAAAAAAAAAAAAAAAAAAAAGAGAATTAGTGATGGGATGCTTATAGCAAGAGAAAGTAGTGCTGGAGGGAAACTATCCATCTCACTCACTATGAGGATGTTGCAGTGCATAAAAGGGGAAATCATCTTAACAGTCTTGAAAAAAAAAAAAAAATGCATTTCTCAGCAGCAGCCATTCATTTTTTTGTCCTTGAACTAAGGGAAATGTTCATATTCTGAAGTCTCCCTCAGTGTCTGATATTTCACACAATGGTGTCCAAAGCACTGCAGCTGTATATTTAATGACCTCTCAAGTTACTGAAGAATGTACTAAATGAAGAACAAATTGCCATGGGACTTTTACCAAATAAACAGTTGGAATTATCTCAAAACTAGGGAATCTTTATACACTGTATATACAACCCCTCAAAAAAGTTGGGACGCTGTGTAAAATGTCAATAAAAACAGACTGCAATGAATTGCAAATCTCAAACCCATGTTATTCACAATAGAGCATAGAAAACATATCAAATGTTTAAACTGAGGAAATGTAAAATTTTAAGAAAAAAAAAAGAAGGTAATTTTGAATTTCATGGCCACAACATATCTCAAAAAAGTTGGGACAGGGGCAACAAAAGGCTGGAAATGTAAGTGTTACTAAAAAGAAACAGCTGGAGATTAATTGACAACAGGTCAGTAAGATTGGGTATAAAAAGAGTATCTTAGAGAGGCAGAGTCTTTCAGAAGTAAAGATGGGAAGCGGTTCACCAATCTGTGAAAACCTGAAAAACCTACACTCCCTAAGCCGGATTTAATCACTGGCACCCAATCTGATTCTAATTTTATGGATTTAAATGTGTGATAAATGTAGGGGTGTACTTACTTTTCCATGTGACTGATCTGGTTTTGTTCATTTAAATTATGAAAATTACAAAAAATTGTCAATTGTATATGTCCTTTTTATGTATCATTTGATATGTATCCACTTTATTAATAGACACTGTTTCAAAGAGCATCAAATGTTTGCTTGTCCAAATATGTCAAAAAAGCTAACAATTTCCATGGGATGTACTTATTGTTTCACATGACTGTATATATTAAAATTCATCTGATGCAAGATCTCCAAATGTATTACATGAGCAACCCAGATCCAGAATGCAGCTGCACATTTCCCCAAGTTCTCCCACATCACTATGTTTCCTACACTTGCTTCCTATAATGCCGGTATCAAACTTAAAACACTGTGCTTGCCTAAAAAGCACCTAAAAATGGGTCTCTATCTACCTGACTCTGCAGCACTTTCCCTTTGAGCCTCTAGCACAGATCAGCTTAGCCCACCATCTTTCAAGGTACAAGGAAGACATGCATGCTCTTCTCTGTCTGAACTGGCTGGCTGTCCAAACAGCCGAGTAACTGGCTATATTCAAATAAAGATGTACCTCTTCACCAGACACCTAAATAAGTTTAAAGACCTTCAACTTGCACTGTTTTTGTTGCTATACTAACTCATGTTATCAATGACTTTCAAGTTTTAGCTTGATGGTTAATTTCTGGTTAAATGTACCTGCAAAAGGCTGTAAACATAAGCCCACATTTTCACAATCTCAGAAGTTGTCCCAGTTTTACATAGGCATTATTAGCCAAAGTCTGAATCAGTTTTCCAAGACCGTGCTCTCAGTCAAACTCCCTTTTTATATTCATTACTTCTGCTTACCATACTTGAAATAAATTTCTCTAGCTTAAAGAATATCCAATTCAAGCTCTTCACATTCCAAACTTTTAATTTGCTGTGGTAAGGTCATTCAGTTATGAAAAGTCTCTTGCTTGCAAAGTCTCTGCTTAATTAATGTTCGAATTAAACATGCATCTTTCTCCCCCCCTCACATCAGAGTACTCCTCATAAATTAGAGTACTCCATAAATCCAGAGCTTCTTTGTGCCGCGGTTAAACTAGGGACAATGGAGAATTAGTCATTGTTATAATGATGATAGACATGAGGTCCTCTCCATGGCCTTTTTTTTTTTTTAAACAAAACATTTCTTGGTTCTAAGAATTGCAGTCAGAGTAATCTAGAGTTCTCATGTGGAGAGACGTAGACAACAAAACATCCATCCATCCCCCTATCCATCAATTCATTTTCTATACTGCTTATCCTACACAGGGTTGCGGGGAGCCTGGAAGCTATCTCAGGAAACTCTGCACAAGGCGGAGGGAGCCTGGAGCCTATCCCAGGGAACTTTCGGCACAAGGCAGGGGACACCCTGGACATGGTGCCAACCCATTACAGGGCACAATCACACACCCATTCACACACTACGGACAATTTGGAAATTCCAATCAGCATACAACACATGTCTTTGGCCTCTGGGAGGAAACCTGAGTACCTGGAGGAAACCCCTGAAGCATGGGGAGGACATGCAAGCTGGGTGGAGGCGGGATTTGAACCTCCATCCCCAGAGGTGCGGGGCAAACATGCTAAACACTAAGCTACCATATGGCACCACATAAAATATATGGCAGTGGAAAATCTAAATAACATACTGTATGTAGTGAAGCATCGAGTGTGCTTCTGAAATTGATCCAGGTGAATGGAAATGTAATGCCCAACTCGCAGATGTTTATGGGTTTTCTGTTCATAAAATACCTAGATCAATGCATAAATATGACCTAAGACAACATCAGATTTTCAGGCAAGTCCTAAAAGTATATAAGGAGAACCCAATTAAACAAATGAGACAAATATTATACCTGGTCATTTATTTATTAAGGAAAATTATCCAACATTACATATCTGTGAGTGGAAAAAAATGTGAACCTCTGAGATTAGCAGTTAATTTGAAGGTGAAATTAGACTTGGGTGTTTTCAATCAGTAAGATGACAATCAGGTGTGTGTAAGTGCCACCTTTTATTTAAAGAACAGGGATCTATCAAAGTCTGATCTTCACAAGACATGTTCAAAAGTGTATCATGGCATGGACAAAATAGATTTCTGAGGACCTCAGAAAAAGAGCTGTTGATGCTCATCAGGCTAGAAAAGGTTACAAAACAATTTCTAAAGTTTCTGGACTCCACCACTCCACAGTCAGACAGAGTGGGTACAAATGGAGGAAATTCAAGACCATTGTTACCCTCCCCAGGAATGGTCAACCAACAAAGATCACTCAAAGAGCAAGATGTGCAATAGTCCATGAGGTCACAAAGGAACCTAGGGTAAATTCTGAGCAACTAAAGGTCTTGCTCACATTGGCTAATGCTAATATTAATGAGTCCACCATCAGGAGAACACTGAACAGCAATGGTGTGCATGCCAGGGCTGCAAGGAGAAAGCCACTGTTTTCCAAAAAGAAAGAAAAGGAAATCACTGCATTCCAGCATAAGCACGTTATACCATCTGTGAAACATGGTGGTGGTAGTATCATGGTTTGGGCCTGTTTTGCTGAATTCTGAATTATACCACTGAATTCTAAAGGAAAATATCAGGACTGCCTGAGAACTGAATAGAAAGAGAAAGTGGGTCATGCAGTAAGACAATGACCCTAAGCACACAAGGCATTCTATAGAAGGTGGTTCTATAGAATGGTTAAAGAAGAATAAAGTTAATGTTTCAGAATGGCCAAGTCAAAGTTCTGACCTTAATCCAATAGAAATGTTGTGGAAAGGCCTGAAGAAAGCAGTTCATGTGAGGAAACCCTCCAATATCCTAGGGTTGAAGCTGTTCTGTACTGAGGAATGGACTAAAAGTCATCCAATTGCTCAACAGTTACTGGAAACTTTTAGTTTCAGTTATTGCTGCACAACGGGGTCAAACCAGATACTGAAAGCAAAGGTTCACATACTTTTGCCACTCAGATATGTAATATTGGATCCTTTTCCTCAATAAATAAATGACTAAGTACAATATTTTGTCTCCTTTGTAAATGGTGCACTTATATAGCACTTTTATCCAAAGCACTTTACACTGTGTCTAATTCACCCATTCACACACACGGTAGCAGAGCTGCCATGCAAGGCGCTAACTTGCCATCGGGAGCAACTCAGGGTTCAGTGTCTTGCCCAAGGACACTTTGATATGTGGAGTCATGTGGGCCAGGAATCGAACCTCCAACCCTACGATTAGTGGACAACCCACTCTACCACCTGAGCCACAGCCACCCTTTGTTTAATTGGGTTCTCTTTATCTTCTTCTTTTGTGTGATAATCTGATGTTTTAGGTCATATGTATGCAGAAAACTAGAAAATTCAACAGGGTTCTCAAACTTTCAAGCACCAATGTATACTAAAGTTGAAGGAGTGATTTTAGAATGCAATTGACACTAAACATGACTAAGTTGGCAAGTTCCTCGTATGTTTGAGAAAGAGCATGGGGGTAAGCATTCATGGAGCATGCAATTATTTCACAGCCAACACAGTACATGAAAAAAGAGGTCTTGAGCAATTTCCTGATTTGATGTGCTTGACAGGAAAATGTCTTTGGTGATATAATACAAGATGTTTGGATAGCATTCTGTCCCATAGCCTTCCTAGAGAGTTAGTCTTATCTTTCCTGGCTCTACCCCTCCTTGGAATGGAATAGCCCTGAGTCTTGTGTGTTACAGATTGCTGACCATCTAGGTTGTTGGATATATTGCAGATAACCTCAAGTGAGCTTCAACAGGCAATTTATGAGCATCACAGAGTTTATGTAAACAAGAAGTTGCCTTCCTAACTGTGTCAACCCTTTTTTGTATGGTTTATGGCTGGATAGGAAAGGGCATTCTTTAGGACCAAAGTTCCCACACTGTAAAGATAATTTTGGTAAGGAGCCATTTTAACAAACACAGTGGTAAATACAGTCTTCCAAATGACTAAAGGTCTAATACTAATGTCTAAAGGATTAAGGTCTAAAACCTTGCTAGCTAAGAATGATTTTCTCACACAAGCAAATTTCACAGTTTGAGAATTTCATAACTATGTGACAGTAGAAAATACATATCAATTCAATTGAAAAGATGCCCCCTGAGGAACCAGAATGAAAGTTTTTAATTAAGTGTTTTTATGACATCATCTGAACATCCACAAGACATCTCTAAAAGGTTAAAAATTGGTTCAAATGTGGTCATTGTGGACATATTTTCAGTGTCTTATAATGTCAACTGCAGACTCAGAGTCTCATGCTGCATTTAATTAAAACACACTTTTATTTCAATGTAATTTCCAATTGTAGTTCCAAAACAACTCTACAGACACTGTGTAAAAATGTAAACTTTACATATCAATTCAGTTTGTAATGAGATACCAATTGTCAAAAATGTCACTGATGCCCTGCACTGCAGCCAGAATGGAATTTGTAAATGCATTTTTTCCCCTTTCAATTATTGGGGTTAATCAGACATTAAAGGGCCACGAAATTACTCGTGGTTGAGAAACATGCAAAACAGAAACATATCATAACATAGAAAATGTCAAAGCTTCACTATGTGAACGGTTTTGCCAGGCCACCACACATATGGGCTTTTTTTTTTTTCTTTTCTTGTACATAGAACATGTCATTCATTTCGAAGTAATCTTATTCCCATCAAAAAATTGTTACTTGTTAATGCTTGTTGTATTGCTTTTGAAAAGAAAAGCTGTTTTGCTACTGGTGTAGTAGTGTTGCTTCGAGTATACACTCAAATCCTCATGCAAGTCATCCACTCACCTTGTGCTTATGCATTTGCCCAGATTCTCCTTCAAAATAATTTCCCTGATAGCCATTTTGCCATGCCAAGAATTCAAGCAGTGAGATAATTACAATTCGGCAAAATGACGTTGGCAATCCGAGTAACACCAGCTGCACCTGCTCACTTCACATCCGCAACACAACATGGAGAAATAATTCTTTGCCACTCTCAAGACCCCTTCTCTCTCACTGAATGTTGTGAGTGAAAGCCTCTCTTTGATTTCTTGTCAAGAATCAGTTTGCGCTTTTCTCTTCAGTGCCTGTTTTACATATCCATGTTTGATATTTCTGGAGACTCAACTTGCACAAAGACACGTGTCAGGAGCTCATATATAGATTTGGTGAAAATGTCATATTTGCTGTCTTTATCTTTAAGCTGCAGAGATGTGCATAGAAAATAAGATGGAATACTCTGTAGTGGCATAGAAAGTGTAGAAAATTGGCCCAGTAATTCATTGAGACAAGCAATCAAAGTGCTCAGGAAGGTTATAAAATGTACCACAAATATGGTTTGAGTAATGAGATGAGACATTTATTTATTTATATACTGCACAAATAGAAGTCTTCCAGAGACACTGCAGGAGCAGGAGATGAACTGTACAGCTTGAAATTCTGTAATACTCCCTGTTCTGGTGTGAGTTCAGCAGGAGAGCATGAGGCTGTGGAATATCAGGGGTTTTGAAAATAAAGCACATTACATTCCCATCAATACTTTGGCCTCTCTCATCCCCCATGCTGGAATGAGCTTTTTCACTGCATGCCATTTTTCAAGCTTTAAATGGTTTATACAGTGTTAGTGGAAGTGTGTGTATGCGTGTTAGGAGGGTGCTAATAGACTTGAAAAGGCTTTGTTAAGGGAAACCATATTTCATAAATGTTTTAAATGTTACATGCAGTGAAAACACAAAGCCTGTTTTGCTTGCACATTCAGATGATTGTTTTTGTGTTTGTTGCCTTGAGACAAACATAAATCCATGGGATAGGCAATTTTCCCTATCATGTTAATAACTAAGGTAATTATTTGCAGATGTACATTTTAACAGTGCCATTTAGGCTGAATATATGTCAGAGAAATGGTATCTAGTGTATAATGATAAGCCCTAAACTCAATCATTTTGCCCATCTTAAACTATATTTCTCATTCCTTTAAACAGACATCTTACACATCGAATAAGGCCCCCAGCAGTGTCAATTGATGTCATGTTATTAGATGATAATGTCATTACATAACATACCACATGTGTGGAAGCTTGGGAAACCTCTTCACACTTTCTCATATAAGTGTGAGGTCATCACACCCACTGAGCAAAGAAACATCCGAAAGACATCTTCTGAAAGTCTTTGTTGCACGTTGAAAAGACGTCCTCTGATAAGCCAGAATGAAAGTTTTTATGACGTTTTTATGATGTCTTCTGAACATCCAATGTTGATGTCCACAGGATGTCTGTACATGGTCAAAAATTAGTTCAGATGTTGTCACTGTGGACATATTTTCAATGTCTTATAACGTCAACTGCAGACTCATTATAGACATCATTTATACTGCTTCTGGGCCAAATAAACAGTCTCATGCTGCATTCAATTAAAACTCACTTTTATTTCAGTGTAATTTCCATTTGTAGTTGCAAAACAACTCTATAGACGCTGTGTGTGTTTGTCCAAAAATCATGAAAATAAAATTAAACTTACGTTGCAGTGGATAGCAATTAGCAAATAAGAAACAACAATCCACCTACCACATGCGCTTTGGAACTCATACAACTGCGTCTCAATTTTTATAGAGGAAAAAAAAAAGGTGTGTTGAACTAGCTCGATGAGTTTGCCTTGCTGAAACACAGTCCTTGCATGAGCAGCACATCATGTATTGCAAGCAGCAAAGCTCACGGATGTGAGTCACTGCCCTATCTGAGTAGCACATGTGCGAGTGCATCCACCATCTTGGACAGCTAGGTACAGCAACAACAATTGGACAGACTTGCAGAAGTGCAGTAAAAGTTTGTTATAGTATAATTACATTTGCTAATGATTATTTGGGACGCTGTTGCGTGGTTGCATGTCATAGCATAGCATTTTTTTCAATTCAGTTTAATTCACAGGGTCTTTATTGGCATAAAATATTGAACTACATATCTACATCCAAGAAGGGTCATAGTCAGACGTCCAGATACTGAACCTGATTTGCATGTTGTGCAGATATACAAATATGGTCCTGGACCTGGACCAACCAACGCAATATAGACACGATCTACACCTCTGGCAGACTTCTTATGTTTGCTGGGCAGTTAACAAGCTAGCAATTAAAAAAAATTATTAGATTTAGCCTGATTGTCTTTACAACCTCACTTGTTATAGCAACATGACCTTTAAGTAAAATAAATATGTGTAGACATTTTTTACTCTGTGTTGAAACCTGAGATTCAAGACTTTATTATTTGAATATTTATGACCTGTGCTGTTTACCAGAGAAGGTACTGCAGTCCTGTTAACAAAGAACACAATTACATTGTCTATTAAGCCACAGGTTCCCAACAGGCACTCTCAAATCTTTTATGTGTTTCCTTGCATTTACTTCATAAGGTATATCAGTTCTCGCTAAGATCCATCATTTCATGAAATCTGGTTCTCACCTTAATTTAAACTGTTTTAACTTTATCTGTGTATGTAGCTCCACTAGCACAGGAAAAAAAAAAATACATTTTACGGACCCATCTTACTGGAAGAGAAGATAGACAAGGTATTTAACACATCAAACCCTCTCAATTTGTAAGGACAAGATAAGTGGACAGGTGTTGAACCGCAGAGCAAGGATCACATAAAAGTAACATGGAGAAATATGATGAGCTCTTATATTGGGGTACTTGAGCCTTCCTTATTAAAAGTTGTAATTACAAATCTCCTCAGGGGGAATCACAGAGGTGAAGTAGTGACATAAAACATCTAATTTTAGTGTCACTGCTGTGACATGCTCCTACAGGTCAGATACTAGAGGGACTTCTTGGAGCATACTGTGAGAATCACAGCTATGTCTATTGTGGTAGAGGGGGTGTGGTCCAGAGCTGGCTGTGAATTGGAGGAGAAATTGCTGAGAAGTGAGTAATGAGTGAGTACACCTGTGTGTAATGAAAAGGATGCTAATATATACTCACCAAAAAAAGAAACGTCCCTTTTTCAGGAGACTGTATTTTAAAGATAATTTTGTCAAATCCAAATAAGCTTTACAGGTCTTTATTGGAAAGGGTTTAAACAATGTTTTTCATGCTTTTTCAATGAACCATAAACAATTATTGCACATTCCTTGAACAGTCCTTAAGACACTAACAGTTTACAGGTGGTAGGCAATTAAAATCACAGTTACAATAACTTAGGACACTAAAGAGACCTTTCTACTGACTCTGAAAAACACCAGAAAAAAGATGCCTAGGGTGCCTGCTCACCTGCATGAATATGCCATAGGCCTGCTGCTGGGAGCCATGAGTACTGCCAGAACAATAAACTGCAATGTCTATAATGTAAGATGCCTAACACAGTGCTACAGGGAGACCGGAAGGAGAGCTGATTGTCCTTACAGTGGAAAATGACATGTAACCATGTGTCCCCACAGATGTGATCAAGAACTTGCAAATTCCTTGGTGGAAGAGTGGCGTAACATCTCACAGCAAAAACTGATAACTCTTGTGCAGTCCATGAGGATGAGATGCACTGTAGTACTTAACGAAGCTGATGGCCATAGTAGAAACTGACTGTTACTTTTAATATTGGAACCCCTCCCCCCCTTTGTTCAGGGACTCATTATTCCATTTCTGTTCATCAAATGTCTGAAATTGGTTCAGTTGTTCAACTTCTCAGTTGTTGAATGTTTTTATGTTAATACAAATATTTACACATGTTAAGAAATTTGCTGGAAATAAAAGCAGTTGAATGTGAGAGGACATTTCTTTTTTTGCTGAGTATATACCCTGTGTGTCCTGCCAGAAAGAGAGCCGGTGCTGAGCAGAAAATGAAAGCGTTTTGCTGGGCCTGTTTGTCTGTGTGGTTTTTTTATTTTTATTTTTTAGTTCTGTTCTGTTTTAATTTCTGTTTTGTTTTAAATACAATAAATGAATAAATAAAAATAGTACCACTGTGTCACGTACCATGGGTGGCGACGGAAGCCGTTGCAGGTAAAGACGTTTATTAAAGAAGCAGGCAGATAAATCCAAAACGTGAAACCGAGGCATAGTCAAAAACAGGCAATGGGTCGGGCGATCGGCAAACAGGCATATACTGGGCTAGGCAGGAATCGGAAATCGAGGTCACTAGAAACGAGGTCAAAACACTAAACATGAAACGTGGACAGGGAAACGAGAAGCGGGAAACAACAGCATGGTATAAACTAAACTATCGAGGTACGTAACTTAACTAATCTAATGTAATACTCCGTGCCGTGTACTGGGAGGCGCACGGTATATAAGCAATCAATCACTGTTAAGTGCTGGCGGCTGAGACCAATCTAGACACACCCTCGAACAACAGCCAATGACCAAACAGGGAGGAGACAGAACAGAAACAAATCAAACGCACGTGTCCACAGTAAACAATGTCAGTCATGAACATTCGAAGAGCAGGCGCTCGTGCAAGCGCGCGCCCTTCAGCACTCAAAGCGCGTGGCAGGCTGTAGCTCTGTCTAAATGGGAGATCGTGACATAACCGCCCCACCAAGGGCGCTCCGGGAAAACACTCCTCTCCATAGGCGGTCCTGGCCCCTTGGGCAAAATGTCCCCAGCTGAACCAGGAGACTCAGCGGCGTCCTCAGAGGAGCAAAAAAGCAAAGCCCTGTCCTTAGTGGAACAGAACAGCAGGGCGGCGTCCTCAGCGGAACAGAACAGCAGGGCGGCGTCCTCAGCGGAACAAGAACGCTGAATGGCGTCCTCAGCGGAACAGGAACGCTGAACGGCGTCCTCAGCGGAACAGGAACGCTGAACGGCGTCCTCAGCGGACTCTGCAGGCTGAACTTGGTTGGCTGTGTTAACAGACTCAGGAGTGAGCAGAACGTGGTTGTCCATGTCAGCAGACTCGGTCGTGAGCAGAACTTGGGTGTCTGTGTCAACAGACTCGGTCGTGAGCAGAACTTGGTTATCCATGTCACTGGTGTCCAATGTGAGCAGAACCTGGTTGTCTGTATCAGCAGACTCCGGTGTGATCAGAGCTTGGTTGTTCGTGACCTCAGCTCCAGGCATGAGCAGAACCTGGTTGTTACTGACTTCGGCACTGACATGGGACAGGAACTTGGCGTGAGCAGGGCCTGGGTTGGCGGTCTCTTTGACCTGGGTCAGGAACTTGGCATGAGCAGAGTTTGTGTTGGCCGTCTCTTCGACCTAGGACAGTAACGTGTCTTGGGAGGCTGTCTCGTTGACCTGTAGCAGGAACTTGACCTTATGCTGGAGTTCTGGAGCTGAGAACTCCTCATGGGTCTCAGGCTGAAACTCTGGGGCTGAGGTCGCCACGTTGACCTCTGGCTGGAGCTCTGAGGTCGCCACGTTGACCTTTGGCTGGAGCTCAGCATGCGAGACCTCCTCGTGGGTCTCAAGCTGGAGCTCTGAGGTTGCCATGCTGACCTCTGGCTGGAGCTCAGCATGCGAGACCTCCTCGTGGGTCTCAAGCTGGAGCTCTGAGATCGCCACATTGACCTCTGACTAGAGCTCGGCATGTGAGACCTCCTCGTGGGTCTCAAGCTGGAGCTCTGAGGTCAGCATGTTGACCTCTGGCTGTAGTTCCGCAAGGGCTTTCTTGTGTAGTTGTTTGTGCTTATGCCAGCTGCTCTTGAAGCATTCCTTAGAACAGAAAAATGCTTCCTGGAGACCTAGCTTCTTGCATGTAGGATATTGTAGCCGAGTCTCCTTCCAGCAGCCCTCAGTCATGCATCTCGGTGGAGTCTCCACCACGTTGGTTGGAACCTGAGGCGGAGCTGTGGGGGCTGACCTGTCAATCCCCTCATTATAGATGTGGAATGGCAGGTCAGCCTTGTTCGCCACATTGACTCCCCTCAACAGTTGATCCAGGTCGTAGCTCTGCTCTGAATCCCCAAACTCCTTCAAAAATAGTTCCATAAACTGAGTACTTCTCTCCAATCCCCTGGAACCCATGGCTGCTAGACACTGCACCCACTGGCGGGTTGGGCCAAAAAAAACGGGACACCGTGAACCTTATCCATTGCCTCTTGCTGGGCTTGGTGTCCATTAGGCTCGAGAAATATGTCTGGCAGTCAACCAGAAAATAGTCAGGGTAGCCATAAAACCCATCAAACCGATCTGGAAGATCCACGAAAGTCTCTTGCGGAAATTGGATTGAATCCAAGGCGAGGATGGTTTGCGTAGCGTGACGTCTCCCTCGTCTTCCTGCTGCATCCATAATAGGCAGAATATTCTGTCACGTACCATGGGTGGCGAAGGACGCAGTTGCAGGTAAAGACATTTATTAAAGAGGCAGGCAGATAAATCCAAAACGTGAAACAGAGGCGTAGTCGAAAACAGGCAATGGGTCAGGCAGTCGGCAAACAGGCATATACTGGGCTAGACAGGAATCGGAAATCGGAGGTCACTAGAAACGAGGTCAAAACACTAAACATGAAACGTGGACAGGGAAACGAGAAGCGGGAAACAACAGCGTAGTATAAACTAAACTATCAATCTAGGTACGTAACTTAACTAATCTAATGTAATACTCCGCACCGTGTACTGGGAGGCACGAGATATTTAAGCAAACAATCATTGTTAAGTGCTGGCGGCTGACACCAATCTAGACACACCCTCGAACAACAGCAAATGACCAAACAGGGAGGAGACAGAATAGAAACAAAACAAATGCACGTGTACACAGTAAACAATGTCAGTCATCAACATTCGAAGAGTGGATGCTCGTTCAGGGGCGCGCCCTTCGGCACTCAATGCACGCGGCAGGCTGCAGCTCTGTCTAAAGGGGAAATGGTGACACACTCTTTATCCTCAATTAGTTTACAACCACTTGGGTTTCACCAGAACATACAGTATATGCATTGTCTTGTATCTAGGGAATTCTTAAAATATATAGTTAAGATCAGTACGTATGAAATACAACATGAGAAGCCTTGCTCTTAAAAGAAATGTATCTATGGTGTGGATTGGTGTTTGTTTGTTTGTTTGGGGACACCCTGGATCAGGTGCCAACCCACTGCAAGGCACAATTGCAAACAGATTCACACACTATGGACAATTTGGAAGCCGAAACTGGAGGATCTGAAGGAAACCACCAAAGCATGGAGAGAACATGCAAACTTTGCGCACACAGGGCGGAGGTGGGATTCAAACTCCAACCCTGGAGGTGCAAGACAAACATGCTCTATTTATTTATTTATTTATTTATTTATTTACTTACTTACTTACTTACCACCCCAAAGTTGATTATATTCCTGTAACAACATATCCCAAAGTGTTTTATTCCTTTTATATTACAGCAATTTGGCATTGATTAAACTTTTTATTAATTAAACAGCAATGTGACATACTTTATGTGCACTTATAGTAAAGCTAGTTCATGTTATCACTTATGTTATAGTAGCTATAAACATTTTTTCCTCTTTTGATTACATTAATAAGATATGTAAAAGCAGCATCTCATTTTACCAAGAATCCAGAAAGTCCCCTCTCTTGATTACTTTCCTCAGACGGACCTTACTGTTACAAAGCACTGACACTGGAGACTCCTTCATTGATGTTACATAAAAAAAGTCTGGGTTACGCATGTAACCCTGTTCCCCGAGAAGAGAACAAGATGTTGCGTTTAGCATAACACTATGGGAGAGTCTCTCGTGTGCGACCGGCATCTGAAGCTTGTGTAAAATCAAGCCTATTTATAGGCCTGCCATGATCAGGTGATGTAACAATTAAGCGTGTTGTGTGATATAAACATGGCACCTGTGAACAGCATCATCAGCCTCTATTATCTGAAGCGAAGACGCAATTCACAGGCCTGCCCTGGTATGACAAAGTTACACAACGTCTCATTCCCTTCTCAGGGAACAGGGTTACATTCGTAACCCAGACGTTCTCTTTCAAAGGGAACTTCGACGTTGCATTTAGCATAACACTATGGGAACGAGAATACCCACTCCATCATACCGAGGGT
>JANDJT010000228.1:23931132-23956458 GCA_024331685.1 Stegophilus panzeri
ATTAAAAAAGAAAAACCTTTTAAAAAAAAAAAAAAAAAAAAAAAAAAAAAAAAAAAACCTCTTATCTTTGAATTTACTATTTGGATTGATGTAAAGGTAAAGGCAGCTCCTTTTCCCAATTCAGGCAGAATAAATTGAGTTGACACAGAGTCAGCTCAGATTCTCTTGCTGATAAGAATGGACTTGAGTTTTGTGTAAGGATCACACAACTCCTATGTGGTGTTTAAATCTCAGTGCACCTGAAGCTCCTGAAGTCTAGACTGTAATAAAATGTTTGCTCAGACATGGTGGGATTGAGTCTATTTGATGACCGTTCCTTGACTCAGATTCCGGATATTCTCCTCAATTGGATGTTTGTATTAGATTGCATGTCTTTTACAAAAACAGTTCTTGCAATATCCATCCGTCACTCATTTAAAACAACTTCAGATTTGTGTGCCATTAATTGATTCAACTACTTTGTTAGTTCTCACAAGGGTTGGCAAATGAACATTTATGTGAAGCCTTCATTCCCCAAAGACCTGGTGTTTGTTTATCTAAAATTCAAATGTCACAGATGGCCAGTAAAAAATATTATGCTCAGTGATCTCCACAGAGTTGTTAAAAAGGTTAGTGTCCTCAAATATATTCGATTTTTTTAGTTCCCATCTTTTAGTATCCCTCCTAGCACTGATCGGTTTATTAATCTTTACACCTTTAACTTAATTCAGAAGCATTTTATGAAGCTGAATATTTATTTTGGTATTTTATACAGTTCTACAAATATATTACATATTTTTCTATCCAGAGATGTGAAAGTCGATTCCAAGATTTAAGATTTAGGGAATGCATCCCCAGCATCAGGGATTTATGACAGTAACTATAATTTTTCCAACATGGGAAAGCTTTAATGGGGGTGGAGGACTAGTAGAGCTTTTGTGTTTATTTCTTGTCTTATTAACATGAGAGAGAAAAAATGAGGCTGGTGAGAGAATGACTGTTTACTGCTGCTTTAAGATAATCATAACAAGAACAAACTTATTTCATGGATGTTCCACCACCTTTAATATAACTATACAGGCTTAAAATTACAATGTTCTTTATTGCTGTAGTATATTGAGCAATAAAACATTTGGGACATGCTGTTATTTGAATCAACTTCAGAGTTGTAACAGTAAGTCCACTTTGCCTCAGACCACATTACACTACCTAACTGTTAATTATTTTCTTCTAACAGCACTTCCAGTTGTGTATTATTCCTAACTTTGGTATTATAATACTGTATTCTATAGACTTTTAACTTGGTTATTTTACATTAATTTTCTTGTCTATAGCTCTTGACGTTTAGCATCATCTATATACAATCAGCTTGTCTCTAGTCCTATAATATTTTCAAATTCAGTTCATGTGGACTCTATTGACAGCTTTAAGGAAATAAGATCATTGACTGGGAATCTGTTGATAGGCTACTTCATGGCAGTCCATAGATGATTTGTACAGTGTATAATCAAATTTGTAAGTAGAGGTGTTATTCAAATCTCCTGCAAGCAAATGCATATCCATATTTGCATTACCACACTTAGTTGGCTTAGGGGAAAAAAAAAAAAAGGTAGCCTGAAGCTGGGATAGGAGAGATAAGTGATTTTTTTCTGTGTTGGATTTTACTTTAATTTGTCAACTGTCTGGATGTGTCTACATAGTATTTCCCCCAGTAGCTCTGCAATATGACTTGGAAGCATGCAGAGATATTTGTAATGGGAAATCTAATTTATTTTTTTTATTGTTTCAGCGATTGAATTCCACAGTCAGTGTCATGGCAAGTAACTATTTCTCACAACTTATTGCATTCAGTTGACAAAAGATGAAAGGTCAGAGATGCAGACTGAAAGACGGGCAGACACGGGCACCCAAATCTGCTGCCAAAAAGACGGTGTCATTCTGTCTGCCGTGACTGCTTATTTTTGCTAGACTTCATGCTCACACAGACACTAATATTATATATATATATATTACACTCTCAGCAAAAAAGAAAAGTTTCAGGAGACGGTATTGTAAAGATAATTTTGTCAAATCCAAATAAGCTTTACAGAGCTTTATTGGAAAGGGTTTCAACAATGTTTTTCATGCTTTTTCAATGAACCACAAACAATTATTGCACATGCACCTGTGGAACAGTTCTTAAGACACTAACAGTTTACAGGCAGTAGGCAATTAAAGTCACAGTTACAATAACTTAAGACACTAAAGAGACAGTTCTAAAGACACTAAAGAGAGGGTTCCTGCTCATCTGCATGATCATGCCATAGACCTGCTGCAGGGAGGCATGGGGACTGCAGATGTGGCCAGAGCAATAACACTGCAATTGTCTGTAATGTAAGATGCCCAAGACAGTGCTACAGGGAGACAGGAAGGACAGCTGACCATCCTTGCAGTGGAAAATTACACGTACAGTAACCATGTGTCCCCCCAGACGTGATCGAGAACTTGCAAATGCCTTGGTGGAAGAGTGGAGTAACATTTCACAGCAAGAACTGACAAATCTGGTGCGGTCCATGAGGATGAGATGCACTGTAGTACTTAAAACAGCTGGAGGCCACTAGATACTGACTGTTACTTTTGATATTGACCCCCTCCTTTGTTCAGGGACTCATTATTCCATTTCTGTTCATCAAATGTCTGTGAAATGTGTTCAGTTTATGTCTCAGTTGTTGAATGTTATGTTAACACAAACATTTACACATGTTAAGAAATTTGCTGGAAATAAAAGAAGTTGAATGTGAGAGGACGTTTTTTTTTTTTTTTTTTTTTTGCTGAGTAATATATGGGAAGTGGGGCAAAATCCAGAGCAGGAAAGACTGTTTAGGTTTTTACTCTATCCTTTAAACTGACTTTAAAGTGGCTTACAGTATTTCTAAAGGTCAACTAATTAGCACTGTACAGCAAAGCATGGTCATTGATCTGACTGTTTACCCTTAAGAAAACGAACTTCCAGTAAAGTAAAGAATGCTTTCTTGTGTACATTTTATACCCTTGAGTTATTAATTTTGTGTGAGAATGTACAGGAGGAGTGAAAGAATCAATAATAATATCTAGCAGCCAAATACAGCATGACACATTCAAAAATCCAATATGTTCAAATCTGAGGTATTAAATGAGGCATGTTTTGGAGTACTCAGTGGAATGACATACCACGTACAGTTTAACGGCCGTCATACTTTACTTAGTTTTGTATATTTGTATTGAGGGTGTTTGCAAGTCATCTCAGCCTCTATTGTTCTTTTGTATTTGTATGGTGGCTTATTGTGTGTGTGGCATCTAGAGTATAGTAGCTTATTACATGTGAATATTGGCTTGTTAGGTTCACCTATAAGGTAGGTATCTAATTGTTTCTCCATGTGTTTGAGCTTTCTGATTAAAAAGACTTTAATTACATAGCCATGGGTGCTTGTTTAATAACTACATTCCTTTAACATGCATTATTTTATTTTTTTTTTTACCAGCAGAAGAAACAGAGAAATTACAATCTAGGCATGGAAATCAAGAGCAGTTAACAAGAATATATATAGTTCAGATTTGCAGTAAGCAAATGTCCACAAATTACTCTGTTATATTTCAAAATCAATAAAAATACAGATCACAGTTTACCATTATAATCATAGTAGCTTCTAGAAGGAGTACAATGTGCTGCCTGTATCTTATGTACTGTATGTCCTTTGTATTAATAGCATAACAGTGCAGTAGAGGTTTAAATCTGCTCTTTATCTGTCGATTTCTATCGCTACACCTTTAGACTTTAGAAAGTGATTTCCTATATTTAAATATCTGCTAATTAAAAGACCTCTTATAAAACATTTACATTCAGAACTTAATTAAGCATTATGTTGTTCTTTGTTCATCAATTTGTACAATTTATATGCTTTAGAATAAATGGTTCAAGCTCACTGAGGCAGTAATGAGATCAAGTTCGTACAGTCCATGAGCAATAATCTCATTTTGAATATGAATGAATATCTAAAGCCTCTTTATTATTCACATATTAGCAATTTTCACCCTTGTATTTTTTTTTTAAGCTCAGTTTTTATAACAAATTGCAGGTTGTTTTTTCCTATAACAGGATTCTGATTCATTAGAATGGAGAAGAGAAATAAAAGGGGCTCTGTCATACCTCGATAGGATTTCATCAATCATTACTGGGGGATTGCTCTGTGTTTATGAGTGATTTATATGACAATTAATCATTTATAGAAGACCTGCCATTTGTAATCCTTTTAAAACTGAGCCCATGTTATTTAAACGCCTGTGCAACTGTTGCAAAAGTAGGACACATTTTTTTTTACTGCACTGTTCTCTATGCAAAAAATTCCAGAGCAGGAAGCAGCACTGATCTAGCACAAAGCTGCTTAAGTTTCCTGTCTCTGGGAATCAACGTGACAAAACCATCAGCGTGGAACTAATACACTAGAAAGGCAGCAGCAATCGCCTCAACTCTTACATGAAGCCTTTGGTTGCTGAAATAAATTCTACACAAATGTGAAAACTTGTTTCTTTTGGCATGTGTTTCATTGCTCATATTTTACACAATTTACTTACAAATAATGAAATGCTTTATACATTAATACAATGTTGATGGAGAACATGTGTGTTCTTCAGTACCTTCACAATTAATTGTGCAGCAGTAGATTCAAGATATCAGATTTTTATTTGTCACATACACAGTTATACACAGTATATAACTTGCAGTGAAATGAAAACTAAGTGAAATCCAGAATTCACAAAATGTGTTCGATACAAGTATTTAGCATTGGCACCAGTATTATGCAAATAGATTAAACATAGTAAAGAGATAACCTATCTGAATTATTTTTTATATTTAAAAACATAAAATGAACATGGGCCACAATCAGAGTAAAGAGGATTTAATATTTGGACTATGAGAAATATCAGCTCAAGCAAGAAGCTGTGTTAATTTCAATGCCACTATCTAATAATTTGTTGTAACTGCAATATGTCAATAGATTTAGTAAATAGACTAAAAATGTATGGAACGCTGTCAGGTCAATCACTGCACCCACAGAGAACTCATTTTCCCAGGACACACCTGTGCCTACCAACATGGCCGAAGACTACCCAACACACACGAGATGTTTCTCAATTCTAAGAACACAAAGAACGAATTTGCATTCTTGTGAAGAGCAGTCTTGCCAGGCTATCTTGAAAGAAAGAACTTGGAAGGACAGGAGGATAGAGAACACATCTTTGCTAGAAATGTACTGTGAGCTTCATGTTGCGCAATGGACCATCCCAGCACATTTCTAGTAATGGTATAGGGTCCTCGTCCTTTCAGTGCTCCCTAAGTAACATGTTTTAGCTGGTTAATAGATTTACTGTTAACTGGCTGATTAACCAAAATTAAGTGAGCATGTTTTAATGTAGTAAGCTCTCTGTTTGCAACTACGACCTCACGTTAACTAAAAACTAAGCTAACGAGTTTACCGTTACCTCAGAATGGAAGCTAGTGTAGGTTAATTAAAATACTTCGGAGGCATAAACTCTACTTTTCAGCAACCTCAAATATATCTCAATCTAAATCATATCAGAATCTTTCTTTTTAGATGCATATTTTGATTTATTTAGATTATTGTCATTAAAAAGATGTTAAAACTACAGGTATGGTTCAGGCTTCCATCTTTCACTACTGTTTTGCCACAGTGACATCTGGGACTTCAAGCAGGTTCGGTGCGCTCAGGTCTGCATTCAGTGCATCCTCAATGTCAAGAACACATCTGGGTAATTTCATGCGTCCCTAGTACTTACATTCTTGGGTATTGGAATTGAACTTTGGTGGTGGATGATAACATAGAATGCGTTCACAAGGACGCAAGATCGCATAAGAACGCAAATTGAGAAATGGCCATGGACTTTGTCACGTTCACACTCACCTGACTTCTAATCACACATACCTGTACACAATCACCACTAAGTATAGAGTGAGACTGAAGTCATTATATCATTGCAAAGTATTGCTCAGTGTGTTTATACCGGACCTTACCAAGCCATTATTGTTTATTGCTTCTCTGGTTTTTGATCTTGTTTACATTCTAGTTTCTGAGCTTTGGTTGTGCCCTGTTTTTCCTGTTTGCACATTGCCTGACCCACTGCATGTTTTTTACTACAATTCTGCCTATCGATTTGGATTTGTTTGCCTGTGAACTGTTCTTGAAACTCTCTTTACATTTGCATCTGTTTCAGCTTACCTTCTGTGACAAATGCCATTTGAGGGCAATAATACAGTAAATACATGAATATGACATTAATAACCACTCAAAATAGCTAATTATTTAGGCTATTAAAAGCATAATAAAAGTGCCTACATCCAGTGCTCACATTACAATTTCATGATATTGATTTAATAACTTGTGACTTAATTAATTTGTGCACAAGAGTAAATGTCAATACATGTACAATACGCGGTGTTACGTTACCTTGTGAGGAGACAAGCGCGGGCGGTGCAGCAGCAGGAAGACGAGGATCAAACAGAAAACGAAATCCGAAAAAAGTCCAGGCGATTGGGCGAACAATCCAAACGGGGCTATCCAGGAAATCGTAATCCGAATCAGGTAGTATATCCGAAAATCAGGAAATCCAACACACAAACAAAGCCTTGGTGAAACGACAGCGTTGAGGCTACTGAGCATTTACTTCGCAAACTTCTGTTGTTCTCCGCCTGACCTAAATACTCTGTGTGTAAGTCTATGATTGAGTGCAGGTGTCTGCAATCAGAACTCCGGAGAATGCGAGCGCGTGTGTGTCTGGGAAGTGCAGTCCTCGGCGGCCATGTTTGTAGTCCGCGCTGCACTCTGGGAATTGTAGTCGCAACCCCCAAAGAGCTCACTCCGGGAGTTGAATCCCTTCGAGGCCTCCCTCTTCTCAGCGGTCCTGGCTTTGCTGGGTGAGCGGCATGAAATTCCCTACTCAGGCTTGGGTCTAGAATGTCCCAGGCCGGGATCTAGCACTGCTCCTCTGGGCCATATCCCTCCCAGTCTACCAGGTACTCTAGTTTACCTCTCTGACGCCTGGAGTTTAGGATGGTCTGGATGCGGTAGGCTGGATGGCCGTCGATTTCCAACGGCTCCGGTGGAGAGTCACCTGGCACCACCGTGGCTAATGGGCCCCGGATAACTGGTTTCAGGAGAGACACATGAAATGTCAGGGCGATGCGGCTGTGGTTGGGCAATTCTAGTCGGTACGTGACCTCATTAATCTGTTCCTTGACTTTGAAGGGACCGATATACCTGGAGTCCTGCACAAGAAAGGGCTGCTTCAGGTCTATCGTGGAGAGCCACACTCTGTCCCCCGGGTTGGTAATTGGGATGATCCCTCCAGTGGCGAGCCGCCTTTCATTTGGTGGTGTGGGAGGCCTGCACTAGGTGTTGGTGTGTGCGTTCCCAGACCTGCTCACTCCAGTGGAACCACTCATCCACCGCTGGTGAGTCAGTGGGGTTGACATTCCAGTGGAACAAGGGTGGTTGGTAGCCCAAGACACACTGGAAAGGGGTGAGCTGCGTGGCTGAGTGTCGCAGGGAGTTCTGAGCATACTCCGCCCATGGGAGGAATTGGCTCCAGTCCTCTGGATTCGTGGCACAGAAGGTCTGGAGGAACCTAGCGACCTCTTGGTTAACCCGCTCTATGTCCGTTAGCCTGGGGGTGGTAATCTGAGGTGAGACTAACAGTAACGCCCATCTTCTCCGTGAAGCTGACCCAGACTCGGGACATGAATTGCGGCCCCCTATCACTCACGATCTCTTCCGGGATCCCAAAGTACCTGAACACATGCTGGAACAGTAGCTCGGCAGTGGCAAAGGTGGCCGGGATGGCGGGGAGTGGAATGAGCTGCAGGGACTTTGAAAATCGATCAATGATCGACAGAATCACAGTGTTCCCCTGAGACTCCGGTAAGTCAGTAATAAAGTCTAGGGCCGAGTGGGACCATGGCTGTGCTGGGATAGGTAAGGGCTTGAGCTTACCGGCTAGTAGTGTCCGCGGTACCTTGGACTGGGCGCACGTAGAGCACGAGGACATGGTGCGTTGTACCTCCCTAGACATGTTGGGCCACCAGTATTTCTCGGCCAATAACCGGTAGGTACGATGTATTCCCGGGTGGCCTGTTGCCAGTGCCGTGTGGGCCCAGGTTGTGAGCTCCAGTCGGTGGTGCTTTGGGACAAACAGCTTGCCAGGTGGGCATGCTGCCGGGATTTGCGACCTAGGGATGCTTGCTAGGGATTGGTCCATGGCCCATTCGATGGCACGGACGATGCAGGAGGGGGCAGAATGTAATCACCGTGGTCAGCACGGCCTTTTGGGCAATAAAGCCACAACAAGGCGTCAGCCTTGGTGTTGTTCGCTCCTGGCCGATAGGACAAGGTAAACTGGAACCTGGAGAAGAACAGGGACCAGCGGGCCTGGCGAGGCGTGAGACATTTGGCCGTCCATAGATACTCGAGTTTCTTATGGTCAGTGTAGATTACGAACAGGTATGTGGCACCCTCCAGCCAGTGCCTCCACTCCTCCAGGACCAGTTTTACTGCCAGGAGCTCTCGGTACCCCACATCGTAGTTGCATTCTGCCGGGGATAACTTGCAGGAGAAGAACACCACAGGGTGGAGCTTGGGCTTGTCCCCGAGCCTCTGTGAGAGAATGCCCCTACTCCCGCTTCTGAGGCATCCACCTCCACGATGAAGGGTCTGGAAGGATCTGGGTGCCTGAGGATAGGAGCCCTGGTGAAGGACCTCTTGAGTTTGTCCAGGGCCCCCTGGGCGGCTGGGGTCCACACGAGCCGCCTAGGCTTACCCCGTAGGAAGGACGTTAGGAGGTGTGCTATGGTACTAAACCATCGAATAAACCGTCGGTAAAAGTTTGAAAAGCCAAGGAACCATTGTAATTCCTTGACGGTTTGGAGCATGGGCCATTCCACCACCACTTGAACCTTACGTTTGTCCATGGTGACACCCCTTGCGCTGATGACATAGCCCAGGAAAGCGATCGTGTGTTGGTGAAATTCACACTTCTCGGCCTTTACATATAGCTGATGTTGAAGGAGACAGTGCAATACCTGCCGGATGTGGCTGATATGCTCCTCTAGGGACGCTGAATACACCAGGATGTCATCGATGTATGTAATGACACTCCTCCCGAGTATATCTCTCAGGACATCATTAATTAGACACTGGAACACCGAGGGGGCATTAGCAAGCCCATAAGGCATGACCAGGTACTCGTAGTGCCCGGAGGTGGTGCTAAATGCCGTCTTCCACTCATCCCCCTCCCGGATGCGGACCAGGTTGTAAGCGCTACGCAGGTCCAGCTTCCTAAAAATGGTCGTGGATCTTAGCTGTTCTAGGGCTGCAGGTACTAGTGGTAGGGGATACTGGTATTTGACTGAAACTTGGTTTAGGCCCCGGTAATCGATACATGGTCGGAGGCCCCCTCCATTTTTCTCTACAAAGAAGAATCCGGCGGATGCGGGGGATGTGGAAAGTCTAATGTATCCCTGTTGGAGTGCCTCCTGAATATATTCCTCCATGGCTCTATGTTCAGCTTGGGAGAGAGGGTACACACGACCACGAGGTGGGCTGGCTCCAGGCAGGAGCTCGATTGCGCAGTCGTAGGGACGGTGTGGTGGTAATCCGCTTGCTCTCTCCTTGCTGAATACCTCACTGAGGTCCCGATATTCGGGAGGAACCGAGACTGGGACAAGAGTTGTAGGGTTCTCCACTGTCGTGGCGGCCAAAGGGAGCGTGGGGGAGTTCAGGCAGTTATTAAGGCAGTACGGGGACCATTGGGTAACCTGCTTGTCCATCCAAGAAACCTGGGGGTTGTGGGGCTCCAGCCAAGGTAGGCCTAGATTGACGGGGTGCCGGGCGGAGACAGTGACGTACAGGACTATGGTTTCATGGTGCAGGGCACTAACTTGGAGTACAAGAGGCACAGTACAGTGGGTGATGGTTCCCCCCCTATGGAACAGCCGTCGATGGACTGAATCTGACGTGGCTGGAGCATGGGGCGAATGGGAAGGCCGAGGTCCTGCGCCGTTTTCTGGTCTATGAAGTTTCCGGCCGCTCATGAGTCGATCAGTGTTGAAAGTACAATAGACAGCCCTGAATGTTCTATTTTTACAGGTAATATGAATACATGTGACGTGTGTGCTTGGGGTGGACTCACCGTTTGACGACGGGGTGTAATCCAGGGCGTAATCCACCGCGTCCCGCGAGCCTTGCGTGATCTTCATGAGCTCCTGACCGGTCTCCCATCCGTCAGGGGAATGATCGAAAGCACGCTGGAAGCGGGAGAGGACGTCTGTGAGCGAGGGATGGGCGCCACCCCCTCGTTCCCACTCGGCCATAGCACAGAACAAGGCATGCCCTGTTAGGCGTTCCATGAAGTGTGTGATCTTCTGAACCTCCGGCATGTCAGGGTAATTATCAAAAAACAAAGAGCACTGGAGTAAGGAACCCTTACATTACTCCGGCTCCCCTGCGTACCTCTCTGGCATGGGAAGGGGCAGAAAGTGCACAGCTGGCGGTGGTTGAACATGCGCTGGCGCGGAGGTTGGAATGTGCGCAGGTGGCGGTGATGCGAGTGGGAGTGTGGGTTGCCCCATGCGCGTCAATTGTTCCCGCAAGCGTGAGATCTGTTCTTGCTGCGCATTTATTGCTCGGTTTTGTTCTAAAACATAGTGTTGCCATTCTGGGGTGCCCGCTGCCTCCATAGTTGGGCGAAGTAATCTGTTACATTAACTTGTGAGGAGACAAGTGCGGGCGGTACAGCAGCAGGAAAACCAGGATCAAACAGAAAACGAAATCCGAAAAAACAGACAAAGTCCAGGCAATTGGGCAAACAATCCAAATGGGGCTATCCAGGAAATCGTAATCCGAAACAAACAGGCAGTATATCTGAAAATCAGGGAAATCCAACACACAGACAAAGGCTTGGTGAAACGACAGCGTCGAGGCTACTGAGTGTTTACTTCGCAAACTTCCGTTGTTCTCCGCCTGACCTAAATACTCTGTGTGTAAGTCTATGATTGACTGCAGGTGTCCGCAATCAGACCTCCGGAGAATGCGAGCGTGTGCGTGTCTGGGAAGTGCAGTCCTCGGCGGCCATGTTTGTAGTCCGCGCTGCACTCTGGGAATTGTAGTCGCAAGTTCGCCGCGACGTGACACACAGCAAAATCACCAGTGTTGAATTCACACCCTACAGTGTTTATATAAGTCCACTGGACTCATATAAACACTCTGGGTGTTAATTCAACACTAGGAATTTTACTGTGTATGAAAAAAACACTAAATAATATTATGCACTGGATCAAGTGCTATTTTAAAAGCCAATAAGGGTCAAAGCCATTTTGTTAAATAAAGCCTAAATTTGCAGTGATTAATGTGATAAATACAGCTAGGACAAATCATACAACAATATATTGGAAGTATACTGTAGTGGTTAAGATGTCGGTCTACTGATTAGAAGGTTGTTAGCACTACCAACTTGCCACTTTTGGGCCATTGGGTAAGGCCCTTACCCCTCAACTGCTCAGATGTATAAATGAGATAAATATACAGTTGCTCTGGATAAGGGCGTCTGCCAAATGCCATAAATGTAAAAATCTAAATTTCGTAGGAGAGTGTAGAGACCAGAAAATTGACTTAAGCAGCTGCATAACCCTCTCTGAATACAGCTGTATGTTGTATCATCTCTGAATACAGCTATATGTTGATCATCTGAAAGATATTTGTAAAATACCTGGTAAGATGCGTCTCTGCACACACACACATATACTCTTGGTAGTCATATATACATATATGTAAGTAAGCTATTTATAAATCTAAATCACACGGATGCTGGAAGTGTCAAATGTTAAAGATGTACAGGAAGTGATGAATTTAATGTGTTAGGACTGGCTGATCTGCATAAAGAAGTGTGCTTGGGTTCAAATGGCAGCCATAAATCATTGTTTTAACGTACACTGCCATCTCTTTAAACAAGAGCGGGTTTTTCCACTGTCTCTCTATGTTAGCTTTGCAAAATATTGGCCAAAGCGTGTATTCCATACTTCCCTTACTGAGCACCACCTCTTCCTGAGAGTGGTGCTCTAAGGTTCTTCTGATGATTTCAGTGCTTCTCTCCACTTTGTTATCAAACGGATACAAACTCTTCATGTCGAGGCCTCTCTGCAGGCACTGTGTAGGACGCAATTGCTGAGCTGATGTCTGGTGCTTTCTGATAAGAGCAGAACCTGGGTGAGGGGGTGGCTGTAGGACTAAATTAGAGACCTTCCATTGTGGGCTAGGATCTCTCAAAGATGAGAATGAAATAGGAGATTGTACAGGAGACCATAGCTCTAATTGTAAAACAGTGTAAATTGTAAATTACAGGGGTGTAATCTTTAACACACTACAGCACAATATATGTGCACTACATGATGAAGATCAATGGTTACTGACTGAATTACTTTAACCAAATAATGCCAAAAATACACACCATACACCATCCTGTCATGAGGAGAAAACTCAGCTCTCAATAATTATTTAGTTTTACTTATTTCAGCAAGTATATAAAGCTTATTATGACCACTGCAATTGAATAACTTTGTGGAGTTTATAACTTACTCAAATTAGTTAAGCCAATACACCCAGGGCAAGAGTCACATAATAGAGTCAGCTAATAGAGACAGATAATAATGTTATCTGTGAGTAATGCATTCCTAGAGAGACTCACTACAAAGGCATTGTAGGTCACTAATTAGTCCATGTAGAGCAGCGAGCAGCGAGCTTGGGGAAGTCTGGCTGTTTATTGGCCATGGTGACCTGGCATTTTCATACCTCCTGATTCTTAAATAATAACTGGCTCAGTCTTAAAACAAGGAGGATATTTTCATTCAAGGATGAGTATAAACTTTGTTGAACTGGACCAACTGGATGAACATCAAAAATAACTCCACGCAGTAGTTAAGAAAAAAATATATAACTGAATACATTTTGGTTGAAAAACAATGTGTTCTATTTCTTTATTTATTTAGAAACCCACACAAGTCAGATATATTTTTGGGAATAGAGCATCTAAATTTTTTTAGAAATTTAGAAAATGTTGCAGGCGGGTGCAGTCAAATAAAAAAAGGTCTTGTGCGCATTTCTATAAAAAAAAAAATATATATATATATTCACATATATTCACAAATATATATATATATATATATATATTCACAAATATTTGGAGCACTAATCAGATATAGATAGTGGTATTGAGTTACATGAGAAAAAGAAACATAAATGTGCAATTTTTTTTTTTTTTTTTTAATCAGTGCATGACAAAATAGCACAGAACAACATCTTAATTATATAGACATCATGACAACACCATTAATTAAACTGGTGGTAGACTTGACTGATCTCTACATAATTAGTCTACATAATGTGTATATACATAGGTCACTGGTTCAATTAAACAGTGACTACAATCTTTATATTATGTAGCAGCCTGTCTATTTCAAACATAATAAATATACAATTGCATGCTGATCTATTCACTACAAACAAGCTGAAACAAATGATTAGTTTAAACCACAAAATTGTAATGGCTACAAATGAAAAAGTACAGCAAGCTTCACATTGCAATAAAGTTAAGTCAATATTGTTGTTTCTAGAATAAGAGGAGACCTGATGGATGACAAAAATTTGAAATCAGAAATTTCTGTGGCTAAACTGAAATTAAGTGCAATTGGTGATCTTGGACCTCTGAATAGTGCTTTGGTGTTCAGTCAACTGTCTCTGGTACAGCTCATGTATTGAAGATCAAGAAAGGCAAGTAAGTTTCAGATAAGGTGAGACTGGAAGAAAAGACTCAGTCATTTATGCTATAGAAGAATCTATCCTTTCAAGCCATTTAGCCTTAAATATGTGCTTATATTAATGCTTATTGATATTTATTATTAAGACACCCGAAATCATATGTCCTCAGGCTGTGGTGCTTCTCCTTTTTGGTTGTCACTCTGTCTGTCACTCACATGTTTATGTTAAGCATGAGTTGTTTAGCACCCTTCACATCTCTGCTCTTTTATGCTCCAGAGGTTCAGCAGGTGTTTCAAAAGGCTCACTCATGTGAAGTGATGTACATTGTGGATTGCACACCAATTGAAAATCTATATGAATATTCCACAGGGATGCCACTACCTGCATTCTGACTTTGTGCTTCTGCTGACCATGAAACAGATTTCATATTTTTGAAAAAAATAAAAATAAAAAATAATTGTGAAAGGAATAAAACACAACTGTGCATGCTGTTGTAAAAAAATAATTAATGAAGATATAGTGTGATGTGACCTGAAGAAAATAATTACTGTTACCACACATTATTTCACAATGACTGCACATCCTGAAGTGTTTTATTCCTCTTATACTATGGTGATTTGCAATTAAAATGTTCTATTATTAAAGTCATACTTTGTCATACTATATGTCATACTTTCTATGTTTACAATTATGTTTAGCAGTATTAAACATCTACAAAACAAGTTAAAACAGCTATAAACAGTTGTTTCCTCACCAGCCTCTCTTTCTCTCTCTCTCTCTCTCTTGAAGTTAATATTACAAAAAAAAAATGCAGCATGTTCTGTTACTGAGAAACCACAAAGCCCATCATCCTAAAGACTCTGCCTGTGTCAGAAAGCATAAGGTTACAGCTTTACCCTCTATAGTTACAAAGTACTAACACTGGAGACACCTTCCATTTTGGAGTTCCCTGACAAAATGGTGAACATTTTACTGTTGCATGTCACAGAAGCCAGCAAACAGCATTCATATCAGGGAAATTCAATTTTCCATTATTTTTAAAGCCTTTGATTTTTTTTTCTTAGCAGACTGACTATCCAAGACAGACAGAAAAGAACAGCAACAATTCAGAGTGGTGTTATCTGCCCTAAACATCCATTATGTTGAATTAATTTTTTCATTAGTTTCACTGGAAAGGGAAACAATGTTGCCCATAAACTGAAATGTGAACGTTTACATCCAGACAGATACTAACAATACACAGCAAATAGAACTAAAATGAACATCATTAAGCATCTTAACAGCATACAACTTTAAGTTTAATAAGCCTGCTGTTGAGCCTAAGAGCATTGTCTTTTTTTTTTTTTTTTTTTTTTAAATATCTGAATCATGTGCTGAAAATGAATCTATTCTCAGAGTCTCTCAGTACACCGTCTCAGATTAGATGTATTCACTTTTTTTTTTTTTTTTTGCCAGTGAATGCTTTTCTCACTTCCCATTTTAAACAATTTGGCAGTAATGTTTTTCCATAGGTGGATTAGGTTATAAATGTAGAGGTAAACGAGGTGTCTTTTAGTGGACAGCTAAAAGTTCTAGTTCTTAGCTAGAACTTTGCTTGTGGTTGAGGTACATGCAAAAGAAAAATTATTAATTATTAACATAATTAATAAATTATCTATATATATGAAGTAAAGCATCAGTATTGTAAGTGCATAAAAATAGAGTTTATTTTTAATGTAATGCTGGTGTGAGGCAATGGATAATCCATATTTTTTGTCCTAATTGATTTGTGTAGACAGTATCATACACTGGAAATATAGATTCTGATGTCTGGGTCTCTGTGCCAACAAAAGGTATACAGTACACTGTGAAATAAGTGAATAAGTGAGTAATGCAGTGTAAGAAGCTTTGCCCATGTTACTTAATGTGCTATTCCTCTACAACAAACAAGTGGAAACTTTGAAAATTTGCTTCAAAACGAGGAGATTTAACATGCGCTTTCAGAAATAAGGACCTTAATCTTTGACAGTTCAGATGAACTGGATTACTTGGCAGAATTAAATGAATTTAAGTTTAATAACACTATGCTGATACATAGTATCTGCATTGTTATCTCTAAATAAATTGAATAAGTGGATTAACATTTATAAGAATCTCACAACCCAAAGAAAATGACAAAGCACAGAAAAGATGGAATTATGTATGTCAACTTTATCAAATAATCATCATTACTTTAAGTAAGCAGTGGTTATCCAAGTGGGTGCTAATTCCAAGTCTTATTCTAAAATCACTTCATAGTTCATGCACTTATTAAGCATTTAAACATGAAGGGACTCATCTGCCCCAGTATTTCTTCTCCATACAGTACTTACAAGTTTAGATCCATTTATCTGGTTCTCTTGTTGATTATTGTTATATTATATAGTTAAGAGTATATTTATATTCAAAGCAGTATGGTGGCACAGTGGAGAGGGTTGTCGCCTCATAGCTGTCTTGAGTCCCTTGGGTTACTCAGACATTGTCTGTGTGGAGTTTTGCTTGTTCTTCTCATGTACATCTGGATTTTCTCTGGGTTCTCCAGTTTCCTCCCACCTCCCAATACATTTTGGCAATGCTAAATTGACATACCTATGCTAAATTGACCCTAAGTGTGAATATGCGTATGCATAGTGCACTCGTGATGTACTGGTGTCCTATTCACTGTGTATTTCCATGTCATGCCCAGTGTTCCCAAGAGCCCATAAAGGTCAGAACAGAATTCAGTTAGTTGCTCATTTCAAGTTATCTGTCTACTTGTTAATATATAAGCACACATAAGCACATGGTTTAATGGTATTCATAATGGTACAAGTCTTGCCATTCATTTTAGTTGTCTAAGATATGAGCTGTGTTTCCCCTGCTTGCTATTTCTGTGGCTTGAACATTTTTTCTATAGCATGTTTGACCATTCTTTGCATTTCCCTTGTGTTTTGATGATGGATTCCAATACTATGATTGACCATTTCTTCCTTAACGACTTTGGACTGTGATTCAGTAAACTCTGCACTTGGATCGTAACTCTCCTGCTGAGTCTGGCTCATTACAAAAGTGTTTATTGAAGATAAATTAATAAATCAATATTTATATCTTATAAATATTATGGATTACTAGAGAAATGCAGTCCCTGCTACAAAATTAAACCCAGTTTCTTATAAAAGTTTCAGTTCATATTAGGTTGTTTATGTGCTTCACCTAACTAAGAAAGAATTGTTCATTCTGCTTCTAACATGTGCTTACTACTGTGGCCTGATTTATG
Source organism: Stegophilus panzeri (assembly GCA_024331685.1). Classification (NCBI taxonomy): domain Eukaryota; kingdom Metazoa; phylum Chordata; class Actinopteri; order Siluriformes; family Trichomycteridae; genus Stegophilus; species Stegophilus panzeri. Next base: position 23,948,224 of record JANDJT010000228.1, read on the forward strand.
AACATTGTGTGCACATATAATGGGCATCGAAATGTGCATCATTTTCAATGCATAGATCAAGATTAATAAAAAGTAAGATTGGCACCGAAATGAGTGTTCCACCACTTTTGACCATGTATAAAGGCCAGGCATGATTATTTTCTCAATATTTGTGAAGCTCTTTCCAATAAAATCATGAGTGTGCTTTGGCCTACAGTTTGGTGTTTCAGAACAAGAGATAATGATGCCTTTGTCATTTTTGAGTTCACTGACAATGGCAGGTAAAGATTAATTGGGTTCTTTAAGGACTGGATATTTCTGGCTGGCTAATATCTTCGATTTTGAACATGAGCCACTTTTTATGTCTTTTGATGGGCATATCTTTGTGGAAAAACCAGTTGCAAATCCTGTCTCAGTTATGCTTATTTGCAGCATGTATTTTTCAGCAGAACTTAGCATTTATTCATCCCTGAGCTGTGTTATACCAGCTGTAAGAGATGGTACATACAATTAGAAGGTGAACACTGAAACACAGGTTTCCTTACACACAGGGGCAAGAGACCAAGATCAAAAAGGCAATTTGAAGTGATTGCAATTTTCCACAATTTGATGGAAAAATGGGTGCAACCAGCACAATGGACTGCACCCATGTTGCAGTTAAAGCACAGCCAGACAATGAATTTTCTTTATAAAAATATCACTCCATTAGTGTGCAAGTGAACTGAGTATACAGATGACTGACTAATGTGGTAAAACAGGTCAACTCTATTACATGGTATCTAACAGTAATATTGTTATTTAAACTATTCATTCTGATTTAGAAATTAGTTCCACCACAGTATTTACAAATGGATAAACTGAGCAGTGCACCCCTATTTATATGTAAATTAGATGACGAATAAACTAATTAAGGTTTATGGTTGTTCAAGGGAGGAGACAGGATAGGACATAAAGCTTGTGAATGTGGACTTTGCTGGCATGGGGTTACACTTGACAATGTCATGACAAGAAGGTGGAGTAATATCAATATTGCTTATGAACAATACTGTTCAGTCCTCCATGTTTTCCTAACTGTCCAGGAACAGCTTACCACTGTATGGACCAACTTTTGGGATATGACTAAGACAATGATGCACCTTCCAATAGCTTAAAAACACATTGCTTTTATCCTTCATGTGAAATTGTTTAAATTTGGTTTGTATTATGATGATCACTATGATAAATATAAACAGTTTGAAAGATCAATAAAAAAGAGCATTATTCTTTAAATTACTCAGAAAATCACCCTGGGCACTCTTTATAAAACACAAAAAAGCAACGGTTGCACAAAGCATGAAATGTGCAAAAGTTCCACAAGTTCAGGTTTCTAAAACAATGCATACCTGCCATCATGCACACAGGTACCAATTACATTTCAGACATAGTATGTATAGGATGAAGATGACTATACCACCATCACCACTACCACCATGAATACATAATGCAAAGCTGAAATATATATATATATATATATATATATATATATATATATAGTATGATATACTGTAGAAACCTTAAAATCTGGCATTTTGTTGTTCAAGCTACACTCTGACTGAACTTCCAGTAAACATGAGTCATTGACATTTTCAATATTTTGTAATATAAAGAGCACTAATACAAAGAATATATTTTGTATATAAAAATAATAATAAAGAAATCAGCCATCATTTCTCATGCCTCTCCCTTCTGAAGTTTGATCCCAGCACAACTAGAGTACTTCTCTGAAAAATGAATTATTAGTTGAGGTCATCTTCCACAAGATTTGTGCATTACAGATACTACATTGATAGAGTGAAAATATTTTCCTCTGACATAAACCAACTTCAGTATTGTAAGGTGTGTGCAGTCGTCCTTTCAAATTGCACCATATTCACTGATTTAAAATATTGTTGTAGTTTCACTATACCATTTGGAGTTGCTAAGCAACAAAACCCAGTCAAATGTGTGTAAGCATAGTCTAAAAATGACAGCGGTATTTCACAGCAAGTTTACTTTTCTAATATGTGTGTAAAAACTGTGCATAGCCAGCCTGTGATTTGGTCAGAATGCTCACTGCCCCCGCTAAAATGTATTAATTGGTACATGTTGTATTTGCATATTGAAGGCTTCTGTAATAGTAGTTTTGCAATATTATGATTAGTGAAAGTGTGTCTTTTTAAAGATTTTTAGAGGAGCATGAAACAGTTTGGTGCAGATCTTATAGCTAGTGGTAAAGATAAGGGCAGAAGGATGGTGAGAAGGATCTGGATTCACAGATCTGAGGAATAATAATCTGTTTTTTGTACTGTTTATTGAAATGGTACAGATACAGAAAATGGGGAGTAATTATAGTGCAATGTCTGCTTCATAACACACAGGTACATTGAACAGGGCATAATGGCAAATTAATTACAGCATGCATACATCTACATATTAAATAGTCAGGTCATTTTGGGAAATGCTATCATATTTCCATTTGTCAGACTACTGTGTACAAGCCACCTGCACATGAAATACCTCTGAGGCCAAACATCCATCAACATGCACAAGCATCCAGTGTTAACCATCAATGTTCAATTAGGACAGAAAATGATGCATAGTGTTAACCATCGATGTTCATTTAGGACAGAAAAAGGTGCATTTTTTTTTTTTTTTTACAATTATTTTAATGTTGCATTTTGGCTGTAACCACAAGGGCTCAAAATGTGGGCATATAGATCAGTAGCCTGGGCAACTGGGATGGAACAAGTGGATTTCGTGTCTGTGTCTGAGCTATCAGTTTTTTTTATTTATTTATGGTTGCCCAGTGGACAAGTAGGTTGGACAACTAGAAAAAGCCATTCCATACAGGATTTCAAAGAGGTTTTTTTGTGATTGTTGCGGCCAAAAATGCTTGCTTTCATTGTGGCTTTTTTCAAAGTTTGTGATGCAATTTGTGGAGTTTTTGTGCTTTTTTGTGGAAAACTATTTGAATTGGTGAAATTGCAATTGCATGGAATTGTTTTGCACTGTCTTTCGCAGTGATGTTTCTTGGTAAATGAGACCTTTTAACTGTCCACACATTCGATGCATGTGAATCAAAAAGGGCTTTGACTGAATGTGTTTTGTGATGATGTCACATGATGGGTCTTGGCCCAACTCTGTGATAAATCAATGGTAAGATTGAAAAATTGCAAGCTCCTCCTCTGTGCATTAATTTCTGCATTCACAAAATTGCAAAATCCTGGAGTGACTGAAAAGCACCAAAGCTGTTATTTAGCACAACACACAGTTACCTTGTGGTTTTAAAAATGTCAGGAAAAAATAAAGACTCCAAAAATACATTTTAAATATGATTCAAGGACATAACACCACAGCTCAGAACTGAAATTTTTGGCCAAAAACCTTCTGCATTTTTGGCAAAGGTGCAAACACAAAAAGGCTGTATTAATGAATATAATGTATTGTAGAATAGCAAGTTAGTAAGGTGGTTATGTTCATTACCATTTTATAGCCAAATCATGGGACTGAGTAGGCACATTGTGGTCTAGCTAAAGAATTGTTTTATTTGTCCATACCTGTGTTTGTATAATCCAGACACTTCAGGACAAAGACACGTAATAGGTTATTAATTTTTTTCCCCTTCATGGCAGGTAAATTGGTGTCTGAGTGAACTTGCAGTACAACTTTGGTTAATGGTTGGTGACATGTTTTGGGGGGATGACAGCTCAACTCTGAAGGTGCACTCTGTATCTTCCATGGCTCAAAGGCTTTAGCTGCAGGTTGATGGTAAAGCAACAATTCCAGAGTAAGTAATTGGGAGACCTGAAAAGATTCCCAGTGGGCTTCTGTTGCTGTTGGTGACGGGTTTTGCAGGTAATGTTGACTAGTTGACCTTGCTGTTTCCTGCATATAAACATAAAAACACTCTTACAAATGATATAACTTACAAATGACAACTAGGCCTATATTTGTAGTAATTTAGAGGAGCAAAATTTAAGCCTGTCCTCAAATTGTACAGCACTATTTGTCCTGAATTGCAATTGATCAGTTAATATTTTCTGTACAGTTGATAGAAAAGTTCATAAGATTTAGCTTTGAGTATTTTCTTTCTTGTTGGAAGCAAACATGGGTAGACAGCACAGGAACCAATTTGTTCTTCGAACGTGAGCAGGGGGAATCAAGTAAATAATTACAAAATGTACTAAGAGTGGAGTTATAATGCATTTGATCTTGAATCTTTGGAATGTAGTACTAATATGTCAAATTAACATTAACTGCAATGATTTGGGCACATTTAACATTAAAATAAATGTCAACAGTTTTAATTTTGTCAATAGAAGACCAGCCTGCTTACTGCAGTTTGGCAAATAATTAATGAGCAAAGACAGGGAAGAAGAAGTTGTGTTTTATTTTTAATTTTTTAGTTTTAAAGATAAACATAATATTTAGCTAAATATTGCTGTAATCAATTTTCTTTGCTAAGTGAGTCAATTTGTGACCTTGAGTACATTTTGTAGAAGCTAAAATGTTTTGGGTTGATACCATGATCCACTACATATTGGTGTTTCATTTTTAAATTGCTTGTACAAAAGCAATCTTTTTGTGCACTTGGCCATTCTCACTACTATTAAAAAGCATCTCAATATGCTCTGCAAGACTTGGTTATTTGGAATGAAGATACTGAAAGACAGAGACTCAGTCATTTTGGAGAACATTGTGTTTCACAGAAACTAAACCATTATACAATTAGCACCTTCTTAAAGAAAAAAAAAGAAGAGCAAAACCCGTTTCACTTTAAAACTCTATAAAGGGCTTCGAAGAAGTGAAACCTTTGCTTCCGTCACACAGTCACACATTCTCTGGCTGTCATTTTATGTTAATGCCATTCACTTTCATATATAGTTAAAACTACTGGTGTAGTGGTCCCAGATCAAGCAGTTTAAAAGCTCCAAGACATTGCTTCTGCTTTGTTATTCTTTGTTCATGCTAAGCCTGTTTATCTCCAGTTTTTCTAATAATTTAATGTATCCATTGTTAGTTTTGCAAAATTTTTACACTGTTACTCCCTCTATCTCCAAGAAGAAGGGGTTTTAATCACACACATACACTCACACAACACAGACAATTTGGAAATGCCAATGCATGTCTGTGGACTGGGGAAGGAAAATGGAGTACCCGGAGGAAACCCCCGAAGCACAGGGAGGACATGGAAGCTCTGTGCATACAGGGTGCAGGTGGGAATCGAACCCCTAACCTTGAAGGGGTGAGGCAAACGTGCTAACCACTAAACCCCCCCATACAGTGTTTTCTTTTGGTTCAAGCTATAAAGGGCAGATTTCATTACTCATCATACCGTAAAATACTACTGGCTACAAAAGTACAAAATACTCTCTAATATACTTAACTATTGTTAACACAGGATAAATTTTATTGGAAAAAGTCTACAGTTCCAAGTGTATATTGGCTTGTTGTTTAAGGGGACCTCAAACATTTTACAGTCAGGAACCCCTTTACAACATTATATTATATTATATTATATTATATTATATTATATTATATTATATTATATTATATTACAATAAACCAAATATGGGATTATTAAACCAATGTACATGTGCATATGTATAATAACAATAATGTTTTAATTTTCATTTCATATCATGTATGTCAACTATCTAGTATCGAACATACAATAAAAAACTGAAAAGCATACTGATTCACTTTTGGCAAGTGAAAAGATTAATGGGCTGCATTAACAATATTAAGAGTTTACTGTTTGAAAATTTTGCAAACTCTAAAGAACTACTTGATTGTCATTCAGGGATGTAGAGTGTGAACAGTGTTTTCCTATCAAAAAGGGAGAGTAAAACACTTTTAAAACCATTGATGAACCTTTTTTTTATTGTTATGAGCAATTGACTTATTTTATATTGTTCCTAACAACATGCCAAGCAAATAATGTCAATAAAATCCATTTGTGGCACTTCATCCAGGGAAAAATCACTCCTTATGTGGACTGAAAATCTTTCATACTCCATGTAGCTTCAGTGACTGGAAAAGTAAATGGGGGAATAAGATGTGTATAATATTCAGATGTTACTATACTATTACTCACACACCACCTAATTAACAGTCAGCTTTGTATTATCAGCAGTCAGTGTGCACTTGCACCTGGCCTTAATGGCATGGCCTTAATGGCCTTAATGCCATTGCTGGTTTTAGATTCATTATATGTGCATAGCACCATTTTGCTCCCATTAACAACAAAAGGCAGTGTGAAGTCATGCTGCGTCATTGCAGTTGTTCAGTATTCTTCTTCCTTCTGCCTCCTAATATCAAACCCTTAAAAAAACAAAACAAACAAAAAAAAAAACCCACCAGTAATTCTGTTTGAACAGGTGAATGGATCCATTCTGGTTGTCCCCAAATGCAGCTGTAATTTCTTCATAGTTTTTTCAGAACTTGGTCAATAATTATCCTCAAGTGGCTGCACAAATTCCTAGATCTTTTTTGAGGGAATAAAAAGCACAAACATGCATCAAAAGTCTTGTAAGGAATGAAACCAGCAGACACATTTCATTCAGATGTTTCTTTTCCTATATAGATTTCATGGGACTCCACTCACTTTACATTGGCCCACTGACTTCTGTGAACTTCACACCAGCTCCCTTAAATGAACCATCCTGACCACCAGAGATCCAGCTTTTCTGGACAAATTTTGGTTGTATGTCACAATCTGTAATGTTTTTTCACCCTTGCTACCCTTCCTTTCCTTACTCTTCCCTTGCTTCTTAGCTCCTCCCTCCAAGGAAGAAAAGAAATGATACAAAGAAAGAGAACGAGTACAAACGTATTTACTAAATTAAATAATAAATGAATTCTTGCTCATTAAAGCATTCACTTTAAAGAAACTTTAGTTTCCCAGATGTCACAACTGTATAACAGATGTACCTACACAGAACAGTGATTACAGACGAAATAATTTTTAATTAAAACAATGTTGTGCAATAATCCATCGATTTCCAAATCAGGGTGAAGGAAGTAGGATGGAGTCAAAGAGTCAAAATTAGACATTTTCTTTAGATTAAAGAATTTTTTTTTTACAGATTTTTTTTTTTTGTACACATTTTAGGATTGTTTGCATGAATCTGTTTTTGGTTTTGTCCCCTGCTGACTTTTACTAACAAAAGGTGTATGAACACCATCTGGGTTTGACCTTGAGGATTTACCCTTTGGACTTAACTTTTATACTCCTGCATCATTTTAATAAAAACTCTGCACACAGAGCCAAATAATTCCTAAGTCCCCCGTATTACAGACACATACATCATCCTATGGTCCTTTTTTCTATATATTTTTTATGAACTTCTTATGGAGATTACACAAATCTGAAACACTACTGAGTACAGTGAAAAAGAAAAGACATAAGATCCTTCACATTTACAGTTCACTGTTATTTATCTAATCACTAAATTATAAGCTCTGGGGAGTCATCCAACACTGAACATTGATTTTTTAAAATCACTGTAAAGCAGTTGTAGGACAGGCTCTAAGGATTTGTTTAGTGGTTAACATTAATCAGCCCTAGATCTGTGCATTATTTATATATATATATATATATATATAGCGGGGGGAAAAATTACTTGAATGTGTCAACATTTTTTTCAGTAAATATATTTCCAATGAGGCTATTCACATGAAGTTTTCACCAGACATCAGTATTAACTCTAGTAATCCGCAAATATAATGAATTCACAACATTAAACACCATAAATAAGTTATGTATAATAAAGTGGAATGACACAGGAAAAAAAAGTATTGAACATGCTAAGAAAAAACAGTTGTCCAAGGCAAGGTAAGGCAAGGAACCAGCTGAAATACATAAGTAATCATACCTCCTCTCAGTGCGAATTAATATCAGCTGGGTCAGTAAATTGATGGACTATAAAACGGCTTTTCGTTACCAAGGCGTCACTTGTGAAACATCTCATGATGCATAAAAGCAAAGAGCTCTCCCAAGACCTTCGCAACCTTATTTTTGCAAAAAAATTATTGATGGAATTGGATACAGACATATTTCAAAACTTCTGAATCTTCCAGTAAGCACCATTGGGGCATTATCCGAGAGTGGAAGCAACATCACTCCATCATCAACCGGCCATGCACAGGAGCTCCTCGAAAGATTTCTGACCAGGGAGTCAGAAGAATAGTCAGAAGAGTAGCCCAAGAGCCAAGGACCACTCGGAAAGAGCTCCA